>JASANA010007032.1:0-52006 GCA_030248095.1 Ptycholaimellus sp. GST1_10
TGTTGTTTTTTCCAGCTACCAACAACATTTGTTTGAATTAGCCAAAGGCCAAAAAACAGCTTAATGCCCAATACAATGCTTTAAGATGAAGTTGATGATGGGCTGCTTGTACACCACGGCCTGGTAGAATCCCATGAAGACAATGTATAAGCAAATGGACAAAAGATTCGTAATCTATGCCCCAATTTACCTATATGGTGCTGTTATTGAGGCCAAAAACCCCTTAAAATGCCCCAAGACGAAGTTGATGATGAGCTGCTTGTACACCACGGCCTGGTAGAATCCCATGAAGACAATGTATAAGCAAATGGACAAAATATTCGTAATCTATGCCCCAATTTACCTATATGGTGCTGTTATTGAGGCCAAAAACCCCTTAAAATGCCCCAAGAGCTGCTTGATGATGAGCTGCTTGTACACCATGGCCTGGTAGAAGCCCATGAAGACCAGATTTGCACCTATGGTTGTTTGGTATCAAATCGTATCTATTTTTTGAGCCGGTTTCATATCTAGACTCAAAATTCACTTAAACTATTGCCACTGGGCAGCATATCTTTTTTAGGATTATTACAGTGCACCCAAAAATGGTCAAAAATTTTTTTTCAAAATTTTAATGTTTTATAGGTAGGTTTTGTGTAGTTTTTCGCCAGGATTCCGAATCTGTGCTTGTTTTTGCCCTCCGAGCTTCCTAGAAAAAGTTATTTAAGATTTTCGATTTTTTTTGTAAGGGTCCCCCCTTACGTTCAATCGATTTTCCAACCTCAATTTTGGCATAAAGGAGGCCGAAAATCAAAATTCTGGAGGCACCATGGCACCCTCCAGGGTCGATATACTATAGTGACGTTGAGACTGGAGCCCCAGATATTGCCAATCGCCATGCCGAGCAGAACGTACGGCGGACGGCAGACGGCGGACGGCGGACGGATAACGGACGGACACTTTTTAAAAAGTTTTTTGGCCATAACTTGCTCAATTCTCAACCAAATTTGGCAAATTTTTTTTTAATTAAAGCTCTGTGTTTGCTGCGTCCATTGAGCCTGTTTACAGCTCTGTAACATGCCCATGGAATTAATGGCATTGATTCATATTTTCAAAAGCCATAATAGGGTTGGTCCTTGGCTAAGAGGGGACCGTGCTTCTGCTTCGCTCGCACGGCCCCAATTCAAGAATAAAACGTCATAAGCACGGCTTTGTATTTTGATACGTTTTTCTGCAAAGATTCGTAATAAAGAATGACTGGCCTTTTACGAGCTGAATGCTTTAGAGAGGTCATTATTAATTTCAAAGCTAAAGATTGGTGTATGATGCCGAAAAAAAATCCTTTGAATCTGTTTAAGTATTCGGCAATAAAAGACGAATATTTTAGCGCTGACGGTAATCTCGAATCTTTCATTTAATTAGCCAAGGCAGAGCGACTGAATTTTCTTTGCTTAAGACCCTAGAAAAAGAGAAATCGATGCAATTTCGGCTTCAGTGAACATAAAAGAATGTGTTTAGCGCTTCCTCCTGATAGCATTCGAAAATTCGAATGCTTCTTTCTATGCATGACTTTGACTGAGCAACTGTATCCATTTCGATTTGTATGGACTTTTTCTTTCCTGACGTAAATTTATTGACGTACCCTGGAAAACTTCGTTAAAGCTGTCCTGCATGATAATGATAGTGCTTCCTCACCGGCTTTTTTAATTGCTTTCTGAGCCAAGACGCTTTTTCAGTTGTTTCCGGGAACACTAAGATACACATAGCGGAGGAATGAAAATACATACAAATAGAAATTCAGAACTAAAATGCCAGTCGGCCGAACACCGGTCCCTTGGAGAAATGAAAGCGGCGGAAAGAGCATAAAAGTGTAGACAGAGACAGAAAGAGCAGTGGCCGATGAATAGGCTAAGTGCACCTGGGGAAGGGGAGGAAGGCTGTGAGACGCACAAGGTCGAGCGCCTTCCAAGGTCAGGGCGCCCATTTCCACGCCACTATTGGCTGAGGCCTCAGTCAGTGGACCAGCGACGCAGCGCAACTCGTTCTCCGCCGCCCGCCCATGAGAGCATGAGTTGTCGGCCCTCCTTTCCTTGAAACCACCTCTCCTCTTCCGCACAGCAGAGCGCGCAGCGATTGCCATCGGAAACGGCGGAGTCAAAGCAGTGCCTAGTTTGCACGGCCTCCTCGGGCTTGCTTTGGAGTTCGAGGAACTTCCCAAAAAGTAGCCCATCAAATGAGGCCCGGCATCCGAGGTGGCAGAGTGATTTGGGCGACAGGCGAGCAGTGCGCTCTGTTTGTCCCGCCATACACGGCTGCGGCCTTCTCCAAAAGTCCTTCCCAAACCCCGTTCTCTGCCCAGTTTTGATCTATGAAGCCAGACTGCGTGCGACCCTTAAGATGAGATTGCCTGGACCTATTACCGTCAATAAATCTCTGCTGACATAAAGGCATATTCCTAGATTTAGCCATAATTTGGTGAAGCGCTATGTGGGTTGTATGGCTGTTGACAGCGTTGGCCTCGACTGTGGCCTATCCGGGTGGAGCGCCTCGCTGTGTCATGAGGTTCCCTCCTTTAGTTTTGTCATCGAAGAGGGGTGAATGGGTCTTTGTCTACAAGACCCGGCCACCCGGGCCTTCGTCGCGGCTCTGCCATGGTGAAGCTGCTATTCAGTGACGCCTGCTACACCAAGGGCAACCCCGTCACCATCACCCTCACCAGCGATGCCCCCTTTCACGGCTTCCTCCTCAAGGTTCCCTTCTTTTCTCCTATGCTTCCACTAATGCTACCTCCACTATTCTAGGCGGCTGGGAGTAGCGGCAACTTCGCCAGCAACGGCTACAACTTCAAACAGGTGATTCAGCCAAGGGTGGGGATACATTGAAAGATGAAATGGAAAATGCGCTAAGGTGGGCGGGGGTGAGTGCGTGACGCACAACAGCGCAACGGCCAAAAGCGCTGTGGACGTGGAGTTCACCGTGGACTCCTGGCAGGCTGGCGCCATACAATTCGAGTAATTTAAGTCATCCATCCTTGCACCCATCCATCAGCCATCCATCCTCGTGCAGGGCGGTGGTGTTCACCTCGGACGACCCCTACGCCTCCGGCTCCGCCAAGGCCCGTGGCAGCTACACCACCATCAGCGAGTTCCTCAGCGAGTGCGGCGGCACCAAGGCCGGTCCTACACTCCCTCCCTCTTCCTCACTAGGAATAGACTCAATTGGGGCTCTTGTGAGGTGGATTGGCTGACACTTGGAGCTCCAATGGAGCGCAGAGTGACGGCGGCTCCGACTGGGCCCCGCCGCCCAATCCCTGGAATCCCCCCGCTCCGCCCAAGAGCCGAGCCGGCTATGACAATCCCAGTCCTTCTGCTGTAGATGGAGGAGGGAGGTGAGAGAGGGAGAGGGGATTGGAGATTGCGCAGCGCAGACGGACAGCGGGTGCGAGGCCTTCGTGAAGGCGGATCCGGGCCAGTGCTCCAACAGTGGAAGCTATGTGGCCAGCAACTGTCAGCAGGACTGCTGCAACTATGGCTACTGCGCCGTCTGCACACCTCGTTACATTCTCTCAGACAGACAGCGGGTGCGAGGCCTTCGTGAAGGCGGATCCGGGCCAGTGCTCCAACAGTGGAAGCTATGTGGCCAGCAACTGTCAGCAGGACTGCTGCAACTATGGCTACTGCGCCGTCTGCACACCTCGTTACATTCTCTCAGACAGACAGCGGGTGCGAGGCCTTCGTGAAGGCGGATCCGGGCCAGTGCTCCAACAGTGGAAGCTATGTGGCCAGCAACTGTCAGCAGGACTGCTGCAACTATGGCTACTGCGCCGTCTGCACACCTCGTTACATTCTCTCAGACAGACAGCGGGTGCGAGGCCTTCGTGAAGGCGGATCCGGGCCAGTGCTCCAACAGTGGAAGCTATGTGGCCAGCAACTGTCAGCAGGACTGCTGCAACTATGGCTACTGCGCCGTCTGCACACCTCGTTACATTCTCTCAGACAGACAGCGGGTGCGAGGCCTTCGTGAAGGCGGATCCGGGCCAGTGCTCCAACAGTGGAAGCTATGTGGCCAGCAACTGTCAGCAGGACTGCTGCAACTATGGCTACTGCGCCGTCTGCACACCTCGTTACATTCTCTCAGACAGACAGCGGGTGCGAGGCCTTCGTGAAGGCGGATCCGGGCCAGTGCTCCAACAGTGGAAGCTATGTGGCCAGCAACTGTCAGCAGGACTGCTGCAACTATGGCTACTGCGCCGTCTGCACACCTCGTTACATTCTCTCAGACAGACAGCGGGTGCGAGGCCTTCGTGAAGGCGGATCCGGGCCAGTGCTCCAACAGTGGAAGCTATGTGGCCAGCAACTGTCAGCAGGACTGCTGCAACTATGGCTACTGCGCCGTCTGCACACCTCGTTACATTCTCTCAGACAGACAGCGGGTGCGAGGCCTTCGTGAAGGCGGATCCGGGCCAGTGCTCCAACAGTGGAAGCTATGTGGCCAGCAACTGTCAGGAGGACTGCTGCAACTATGGCTACTGCGCCGTCTGCACACCTCGTTACATTCTCTCAGACAGACAGCGGGTGCGAGGCCTTCGTGAAGGCGGATCCGGGCCAGTGCTCCAACAGTGGAAGCTATGTGGCCAGCAACTGTCAGCAGGACTGCTGCAACTATGGCTACTGCGCCGTCTGCACACCTCGTTACATTCTCTCAGACAGACAGCGGGTGCGAGGCCTTCGTGAAGGCGGATCCGGGCCAGTGCTCCAACAGTGGAAGCTATGTGGCCAGCAACTGTCAGCAGGACTGCTGCAACTATGGCTACTGCGCCGTCTGCACACCTCGTTACATTCTCTCAGACAGACAGCGGGTGCGAGGCCTTCGTGAAGGCGGATCCGGGCCAGTGCTCCAACAGTGGAAGCTATGTGGCCAGCAACTGTCAGCAGGACTGCTGCAACTATGGCTACTGCGCCGTCTGCACACCTCGTTACATTCTCTCAGACAGACAGCGGGTGCGAGGCCTTCGTGAAGGCGGATCCGGGCCAGTGCTCCAACAGTGGAAGCTATGTGGCCAGCAACTGTCAGCAGGACTGCTGCAACTATGGCTACTGCGCCGTCTGCACACCTCGTTACATTCTCTCAGACAGACAGCGGGTGCGAGGCCTTCGTGAAGGCGGATCCGGGCCAGTGCTCCAACAGTGGAAGCTATGTGGCCAGCAACTGTCAGCAGGACTGCTGCAACTATGGCTACTGCGCCGTCTGCACACCTCGTTACATTCTCTCAGACAGACAGCGGGTGCGAGGCCTTCGTGAAGGCGGATCCGGGCCAGTGCTCCAACAGTGGAAGCTATGTGGCCAGCAACTGTCAGCAGGACTGCTGCAACTATGGCTACTGCGCCGTCTGCACACCTCGTTACATTCTCTCAGACAGACAGCGGGTGCGAGGCCTTCGTGAAGGCGGATCCGGGCCAGTGCTCCAACAGTGGAAGCTATGTGGCCAGCAACTGTCAGCAGGACTGCTGCAACTATGGCTACTGCGCCGTCTGCACACCTCGTTACATTCTCTCAGACAGACAGCGGGTGCGAGGCCTTCGTGAAGGCGAATCCGGGCCAGTGCTCCAACAGTGGAAGCTATGTGGCCAGCAACTGTCAGCAGGACTGCTGCAACTATGGCTACTGCGCCGTCTGCACACCTCGTTACATTCTCTCAGACAGACAGCGGGTGCGAGGCCTTCGTGAAGGCGGATCCGGGCCAGTGCTCCAACAGTGGAAGCTATGTGGCCAGCAACTGTCAGCAGGACTGCTGCAACTATGGCTACTGCGCCGTCTGCACACCTCGTTACATTCTCTCAGACAGACAGCGGGTGCGAGGCCTTCGTGAAGGCGGATCCGGGCCAGTGCTCCAACAGTGGAAGCTATGTGGCCAGCAACTGTCAGCAGGACTGCTGCAACTATGGCTACTGCGCCGTCTGCACACCTCGTTACATTCTCTCAGACAGACAGCGGGTGCGAGGCCTTCGTGAAGGCGAATCCGGGCCAGTGCTCCAACAGTGGAAGCTATGTGGCCAGCAACTGTCAGCAGGACTGCTGCAACTATGGCTACTGCGCCGTCTGCACACCTCGTTACATTCTCTCAGACAGACAGCGGGTGCGAGGCCTTCGTGAAGGCGGATCCGGGCCAGTGCTCCAACAGTGGAAGCTATGTGGCCAGCAACTGTCAGCAGGACTGCTGCAACTATGGCTACTGCGCCATCTGCACACCTCGTTACATTCTCTCAGACAGACAGCGGGTGCGAGGCCTTCGTGAAGGCGGATCCGGGCCAGTGCTCCAACAGTGGAAGCTATGTGGCCAGCAACTGTTAGCAGGACTGCTGCAACTATGGCTACTGCGCCGTCTGCACACCTCGTTACATTCTCTCAGACAGACAGCGGGTGCGAGGCCTTCGTGAAGGCGGATCCGGGCCAGTGCTCCAACAGTGGAAGCTATGTGGCCAGCAACTGTCAGCAGGACTGCTGCAACTATGGCTACTGCGCCGTCTGCACACCTCGTTACATTCTCTCAGACAGACAGCGGGTGCGAGGCCTTCGTGAAGGCGGATCCGGGCCAGTGCTCCAACAGTGGAAGCTATGTGGCCAGCAACTGTCAGCAGGACTGCTGCAACTATGGCTACTGCGCCGTCTGCACACCTCGTTACATTCTCTCAGACAGACAGCGGGTGCGAGGCCTTCGTGAAGGCGGATCCGGGCCAGTGCTCCAACAGTGGAAGCTATGTGGCCAGCAACTGTCAGCAGGACTGCTGCAACTATGGCTACTGCGCCGTCTGCACACCTCGTTACATTCTCTCAGACAGACAGCGGGTGCGAGGCCTTCGTGAAGGCGGATCCGGGCCAGTGCTCCAACAGTGGAAGCTATGTGGCCAGCAACTGTCAGCAGGACTGCTGCAACTATGGCTACTGCGCCGTCTGCACACCTCGTTACATTCTCTCAGACAGACAGCGGGTGCGAGGCCTTCGTGAAGGCGGATCCGGGCCAGTGCTCCAACAGTGGAAGCTATGTGGCCAGCAACTGTCAGCAGGACTGCTGCAACTATGGCTACTGCGCCGTCTGCACACCTCGTTACATTCTCTCAGACAGACAGCGGGTGCGAGGCCTTCGTGAAGGCGGATCCGGGCCAGTGCTCCAACAGTGGAAGCTATGTGGCCAGCAACTGTCAGCAGGACTGCTGCAACTATGGCTACTGCGCCGTCTGCACACCTCGTTACATTCTCTCAGACAGACAGCGGGTGCGAGGCCTTCGTGAAGGCGGATCCGGGCCAGTGCTCCAACAGTGGAAGCTATGTGGCCAGCAACTGTCAGCAGGACTGCTGCAACTATGGCTACTGCGCCGTCTGCACACCTCGTTACATTCTCTCAGACAGACAGCGGGTGCGAGGCCTTCGTGAAGGCGGATCCGGGCCAGTGCTCCAACAGTGGAAGCTATGTGGCCAGCAACTGTCAGCAGGACTGCTGCAACTATGGCTACTGCGCCGTCTGCACACCTCGTTACATTCTCTCAGACAGACAGCGGGTGCGAGGCCTTCGTGAAGGCGGATCCGGGCCAGTGCTCCAACAGTGGAAGCTATGTGGCCAGCAACTGTCAGCAGGACTGCTGCAACTATGGCTACTGCGCCGTCTGCACACCTCGTTACATTCTCTCAGACAGACAGCGGGTGCGAGGCCTTCGTGAAGGCGGATCCGGGCCAGTGCTCCAACAGTGGAAGCTATGTGGCCAGCAACTGTCAGCAGGACTGCTGCAACTATGGCTACTGCGCCGTCTGCACACCTCGTTACATTCTCTCTTATTATTCTCCTATTGGGCTGGCGCGAGCGAGCGCTAGCGAAGTGTCAGCGCCCAGCCCCTCTTTTCGACCCAGGTGTACGTTTTTGGGGTTATTGCTAGATCTCAATTTTGATAAGGCTGCCGTTCGTCACAGAAAGCTCCATTAGTTTCGATTCTTTTTGCATTGGAAAGAGAAACATTGAATTGACTATAGTTTATCTTTTGACTTTTGCATCAAACAATTTATTTTCCCATGAAAAATGCAAAAAACCATTTGTCCGAACTCCTCCTCCTCCTTCTCCTTCTCCTCCTCCGCATCTATTCAATGGACGATAGTAGGTATTCATTACTTCCCCCTTCCCCCTTCCCCGGGTCCTTGGGCCTTATGTAGGAATTTATTGATAAATCTTAAGTTAAACAGCGGTTATATGTGCATCAGTGGTGTAGTGGTGTAAGCGCTTGGTCAGCTACATGAAATTGGCAGGTTCGAATCCCTCTCAGGCATAAGTTTTTCTTTTTGTGTGTTTAAAATTGGGAAAACAACTGGTACCATCGGAAGGCCTAAAGTAAAGCTTTTTTTGCCCAAAAATCGATTGCCTTGAGAATATGTCAAGAAAATTCTCAAAAATATTTTAGTTAGTCATTACATTTGCATTGTATTTTTCGTTTTTGTAAATTTTTGTTATAATTTTCTAAACAAGTTTATTTTTTACTTACTATTTTTATTTTATCTAATAAAAAAATTAACAAATAAATATATAACCAAAAATTTAAAAATTTATATTTATAGGTTTTATACTATATTAAAAGTGGAAGAAATATCTGGTACCATTGGCAAGCCAAAAGTGGGTCTCTTTTCTCAAATTTTGTAATTGCCTCGAGCAAAAAGTCAGGGAAATACATCTACTACTAGTGGAATCTGCTGCGTCATCTGTATTTTGTTTTTGGCGCGCATGGAAAGAGACACTGAACTGCGCGCCAAAAACAAAATGCAACTGTCCAAGCAGCAGATTCCACTAGTAGTAGATGTATTTCCCTGACTTTTTGCTCGAGGCAATTACAAAATTTGAGAAAAGAGACCCACTTTTGGCTTGCCAATGGTACCAGATATTTATATATCAATCGTCTACGGCATGGCAACCTTAAAGTCATAAGCGTTCGAAGGCTGGTGTTTATAAAGCACAAATTTCGTTCCAATGAAACATCATAGAATTGTCAATTGTGATGCTTGTTTGTAGAGCCTGCAGCAGCGGCGCCAGCCAGCAGCAACTGGTGGGACAGTGCCCCTGCCACATCTTCATTCAGTTTGCTCTACACTCTTGGCTTCGTCCAAAGTAGCCAACAATCTTGACAATATTATCTGGCATCGAATGCGATGCCTAAAGCAACTGAGATAGTTGGTTTTTACAGATTCGGCAAATTGTCGGAGAGCAGAAGCGGACAAAGACAACAGTTGCGGTTCTTGGGCAGACGCCAGGTTACAATGACGCCAAAACCTTTACCTCATATCATATTGTAAAACCACTTGCTTCACCATTTGATTTTCAAACTTATTGAGCGCTATTTAATCGCTAGTTGAATAATTTTAATCGCTAGTTGAATAAGGGTCTCTAAATTCCATTCTACATATTTTTGATGAAAACGAGTTGGGATTAAAATTGTTGTTTGAGCTCGTGCTCTGATGCATCCTCCTACGTGTACTCCAACTGCGCCAAGAGCTGCTGCGATCTCGGCTATCCAGTAACTGCTGCCTCTCCAGCCATCTCCGCCAGCATCGACTCAGGAGCCAGTGAGCAACTTCTTCAATGACGAGGAGTAAGTGGAAGAGGATTGGGCGACAGGCGTTGGTAGCAGTGGGTGCTGGAGCTTGAGGGATTCGGACGCGGCCAACTGCCCAGCCTACGTTCGCGATGCTCCGCAGCGCTGCAACTCCGGCTGGGAGGCCGACAACTGCAAGTGCTTCTTCTTCCTCCTTCATTCTTCTCCTCTTCTGTCCACTAGAGAGAATGAGATGCTAGGAAATCCTGCTGCGAACAGGGCGGCAGCAGCTCTGCCTCTGCATCCGCCAGCCAGGGCCACTCCGCCAGCAGCAGCAGTCTCAGTCCCTTCTTTGACAGTGTGAGGAAGGAAAGAGAGCTGGCTGAAAGGCTGCTGGAATGAGGAGGACAAGGACAGCGGCTGCCCCGGCTGGGTCAACTCCGCCGCCGACTGCGCCGTTACACCAACCCTCGTTACACCCTTCTGCCCTCATACACCGAATGCTTTGAGGCCGGCAGCTACATGGCCAGCAACTGCCACAAGAGCTGCTGCGGAGTGGGCGTCCAGGCTGCCCAGCCAAAGACCTCCTCCTCCATCGCTAGCTCTGGTCAGGCCCTTTCTAGGCTCTCCGCTAAGTTCTAACTGAAGCAGACTGGTGCACTAGTGTCTCGGTCGACTGGGCAGTGCGAGGTGGACTACGACCCAGGGCGCTGTCCGGCAGGCCAGTCCCAGTGGGCCAACAGCCGGGAGCTCTGGTACTTCTGCCCCTACTGCCGCAAGGCCTGCCCTGACTCGCCCTCTTTCCTTACACTCATCTCAAACTCGGTCGCGGTTGCAGTGCAAGATGTTCCGCTGGTCCGGCTGCGGCGGCAACTCCAACCGCTTCGAGACCAGGGAGGCTTGTGAGCGGACCTGCGAAGACTCCGACCCTTGGGCCAACCTTCTTGGTTCTTTCTGCACTTCTCCTCTTTATTCTCTGGTCCGGCTGCGGCGGCAACTCCAACCGCTTCGAGACCAGGGAGGCTTGTGAGCGGACCTGCGAAGACTCCGACCCTTGGGCCAACCTTCTTGGTTCTTTCTGCACTTCTCCTCTTTATTCTCTGGTCCGGCTGCGGCGGCAACTCCAACCGCTTCGAGACCAGGGAGGCTTGTGAGCGGACCTGCGAAGACTCCGACCCTTGGGCCAACCTTCTTGGTTCTTTCTGCACTTCTCCTCTTTATTCTCTGGTCCGGCTGCGGCGGCAACTCCAACCGCTTCGAGACCAGGGAGGCTTGTGAGCGGACCTGCGAAGACTCCGACCCTTGGGCCAACCTTCTTGGTTCTTTCTGCACTTCTCCTCTTTATTCTCTGGTCCGGCTGCGGCGGCAACTCCAACCGCTTCGAGACCAGGGAGGCTTGTGAGCGGACCTGCGAAGACTCCGACCCTTGGGCCAACCTTCTTGGTTCTTTCTGCACTTCTCCTCTTTATTCTCTGGTCCGGCTGCGGCGGCAACTCCAACCGCTTCGAGACCAGGGAGGCTTGTGAGCGGACCTGCGAAGACTCCGACCCTTGGGCCAACCTTCTTGGTTCTTTCTGCACTTCTCCTCTTTATTCTCTGGTCCGGCTGCGGCGGCAACTCCAACCGCTTCGAGACCAGGGAGGCTTGTGAGCGGACCTGCGAAGACTCCGACCCTTGGGCCAACCTTCTTGGTTCTTTCTGTACCTCCAATTTCTTCTGCCTCTTTATTCTGTCCTGCCTCCTTGAAGAGGAGAAGTTCTCCAACGTAGGAGTCAACTGCCAAGGGCAGGTGAACTCGGAGCCCATCGGCATTGCACCCATCTGCGATGGCATGGTAGCTGGAGGATTGGAAGGCAGAGAGATTGGGGGAGTGAAATAGTATTGAGGTGGCACGAGATGCGAGCACGTGCAGCAAGCGCGGCTGGATTGCGGAGAACTGCCACCTCTCCTGCTGCAAAGCCAGCTACACCCGCTAATTCTTCTGCCATTTTCCCCGTTTTTATTACAATTGCTATCCTCTGAATCTTCTTCAGTTAATCATAGCCCTCTCTTTGGACAAAGTGCTCATTCTATTCAACCATGCACAGCGAAGTATTTGCAAAGGAGACAATGAACAAAAACATGAAAGTGATGTATGGCAAGTTTGTGGCGGCGGTTCTGGTGAATCTGACCGATTGTTGGCTGCAGTCTGTGCCTACGGTAGGGCGGCTGCCTGATGAAAGTATGCGCAATTGATCTATCCAAACGTTAGCCTCCCTACTGCTCTTACAAAAGGCAATAGAATGTCGGAGGCCGGGAAGTCCAAGGCCCAATTGAAGGCAGAGCGAAGGGCGTTGCAGGTTCACCGCGCTTTTTTTTTAGCTTTGAACAATTTTCTGTTCTTCACACTCTTGTGAGCCTCTTGTAGGAGGCACAGCGCGCAGCTAAGGCTGCTGGCGGTAAACTGCCCAAGGACGTCCCCACTTCAACTCGTTTTCGCCCCTTTACTATCCTGCATGCTCACCAATCGCTCACCACTGCAGAGAATGAACCGAAAAAACCCGCTCAAACGTCTAAAAAGCCTTCCGAGGTTGTCATTGCAGGATGGTGAAAATCGAAAAAGGCCAGTCCAACTTTTTAGGCAAAGGAGCTAGCGGAAGAATTGGCGAAGCAGAAAATAACAGAAGAACTGCACCCAGCTTTCAGCCAATTGGCAGGCAGCCTGCAGCTCTTGGACACCGACCAAGCCTGCAGCCGTCTGCTCGCAGCCCTCTCTCAGGTCTCTGCCTGGATCATTAGCTCAGAGAAATGACTGGGAATAGTTCAGTTTGTGCGGGAATACGAGAGGCCGGCGGACGGAGCTTTTGGCCGATCGCTGGAGGCAGCATTGGCTGGTTCATTTGCCAGCCCTGCAACCAATGTTTAGATCTATAAATTCGTTTAGCCGAAGCGGGAAGATTGTCGGGACTGAGTCCGCCTCTTGGCAATCTCCTCAAGCAGTTGCGCCACCAGAGCTTAGCTTTGGATGAGAGTCTCAGTGATGATCAGGTTTCAATGATGCACTTGCTTTGCAAGCTCTGTAAAGGGAAGGTATTTCATTGAGGCAAAGGATAAGATAGTGGAGTGGGTGGAAGAGTGGGAGGAGGAGAAGTTGGCCGCGGCCGCCAAGACCATCTCAATCTACACTCGCGAGAAGCTCAAGCCCCGCTCCACCATCCTCACCTACTCCTGGCATCAATTCCGCTTCTTCCTAGGTGTGCTCAATAAATTTCAGCTGAGAGCTCAGGTGCGGTCTGGTGGAGCGTATTCTGATGGAAGCAGCAGAGGAGGGTCTGGAGCTGCGGGTGGTGGTGGTGGACGCCTTTCCGGAGCAGAAGGGTCTCCGCCTCCTCCGATCCCTGCACAAGGCCGGCCTCCAGGTCACCTACGCTCCTCTCGCCGCCATCCACAGCCTTCTCGACGAGGTCTGCTTCCATGACTTAAGGGGGAGGGGAGCCAGGGAAGCCAGGGATCTCTGGCAGGTTTCGTTGGTGCTGCTGGGAGCAGAGGCGGTGTTGGGGGATGGGAGCGGAGTAGGTGAACTGGGCTGTGCAGTGGCGGCGTTAGCAGCGGCGCACCGCAACGTCCCGCTCCTCATGCCCTGCCCCACCTACAAGTTCGTGGAGAAGGTCCCAGGGGAAGCGGAAGGGTGGGTAGGGGATGGAAGAGTATTGGATTGAGGTTGGGAAGGGGAGCATTGGTGCCTGGGCAGGAGGGGGTGTGGAGGTGGTAGGCGGAGAGCTCATCGCGGGCTTCGTCACCGAACTGCGCTTGCTCCCGGCCACAGCCGCTGCTGCTGTCTTCCGACTCAAACTTGCCCTTTGATCCTCATCTTTATTCTCCACTATAGCCACATCTTTGCTTGGGACAGTGTTGGGGGAACCCAATGAAGACCTTTTTTCAGTGCCACCCGTTGGCTATCTATTTTCAACATTTAGAAATTATTAAACGCCACTAGGAAGAATATCAAATGCAATTAGAAAGCTGGTTTTAACATTGAATATCAAATATTTGAAATACGTGAATTGCAAAAATATATTTTTTGTTTAATTTAAGCGGATGTCATTAGCCCACTGCACGTCCACAATCTTCAAATTTTAAGAATATAATTAACTTCTAATTTTTGGCATTTATTTGTATGTTGTTAACTCATCAGTTATGAACTTTCAATGTTTTTAACGAATTACAGGGGGGGGGGGGCAGTCCTCTTCCGTACACCCAACTTTGAAAATTTATTTCTTCCTCCCAGTAAAAGCTAGAGAGTTATAACTTTAAAACAAGGTAGTGTAATCATCGTGCATCAGATTTTGTGAGCAAGGCGTAATTACAAATCAATTAGGCAATTTCGCTTTGAACATAAGTAGTTATCAGCATGTCAAATTGCGTCGATGATTTTATGGTATTCTGTTGTCGCGCCGTTTGCTAACATAAAGATTCAATGGAAGCCGTAGAAGAGGGTGTTGGAAATCTGAAGGACTAATAGGCTGGAAGACTGGATGGAGCGTGTTGTAGGGGGCAGTTAAGGGCTGGGGGAATGTTTGCGTTGGCGGGTGGTAGGCTAAGGGGGTCTAGGGCTTAGGGAGGAGGAAACAGCTGGCACGCCATGTCTCCCACTACCCGCCTACATCGCCCGCCGCGAAAACGCACCCTAGACGGAGGGACGAACGGCTTCCAGCTACTTCCACTCTCTCCCCGAACCCCAACCAACTCTATCATACCACCCCTTTCATTTCCCATCCCCCTTTGCTCCCTTCTTTCTATTGTACGCCGGCAGATGGGCATGCCTTTCTTGTGAAGGCGCTTCAAGAAGTAGCACTGGTGCTTGAAGCGAAGACAGATGGAGCTGTGCGGGAAGTCTGTTGGACTAATTGCCTGTCCAGAGACAATGACAGGGCCAATAAATGCCTAGTGCGCCAGCACATTCCACATGCATGCTGCCCCTCCAAGTTGCGATTCCTCGTTAAGCCAGCCTTGGGAGTTTCCTGCGCCCTTTGTAGGAGGGGCTTAGCGGGCCGTGTGTGGGTGGATTTAGACAGAGGGCAGGTTTAAGAGCCTGTCTCTTGTTCCCGCCAATCCCTTTGCTGGCCTGCGCCCTGCCTTTCCTGTCAGCCGCAGTTACTGTCCAAGCCCACTCTAGCTACAGAGGACAGAGGAGGAAGAGAGAAAGTGGCTTCGTTGATGCGTGTAATCAGGCCTCCCTGCTCCAAGCAACGCTCAATTAGTATCCAAGCTTGCTTACGGCATAACTCTTACTTCTTTCCTATATTTTCGAAACATTGCTGGAAAAAGGGCAGGCAATGGAATGCGGTGAAATAAGGTCTGGAGGAATATTAGTCTGCCGTATTTGTCAGGCGGAAATGAAAGGGCACACCAGTTCCCATGCGTGTATCCGGTGAATCATACATAGTGGGGCTGCAGGGCTGGGGTAAAGTTTGAAACCAGTGTGGTGGAGTAATGTAGCCGCTGGTGGGAAGAGGGGGTTGGAAGAGGGGGTGGGAAGAGGGGGTGGGGGGATATTGAGAGGAGGTTGGAGCTGGGCGCTGTATGTATACACAGGAGTGTGTGAGGGGTAAGCTTTTGCAGCATCGAGACCAGGAGAGCGAAGGGGGGAGGTGAGGGCTGGCCTAAAGTGCCAGAGCTTGGTAGATAGGCGAAGAGGAAGAGAGGGGCGGGGAAGAGGGTGGCGGGAGGTGGGGGGAGGTGGGGGAGAAGGGTAGAGAAGCCCTGGCCCTTAGTGCGAGCCAAAAGCGCCTCTTCCCCTCCCTCCCTCCACCTTGCCTCCTCCGCGGCCTTGCTTATGTTCCAAGCTTACTCCGCCTTTGCCTCGTCCTCTCCCTTTAGCGCACTGCCCGTGTACGCATACACACTCCGTCCGTCGGTGGGGACGAAGAGAGAGAGAGAGACAGAGGAGGAAAAAGGAGCTCCTCCTCCTGGCCCCCCCACCCCCGCCAAGCTAGGGAGCCGCGGACAGGACTGCGCCTATTGATTGTCCTGTTGCTTTTGCTCCCTTGCCGCTCTTCCAACTCCTCCCCTCCCTCCTTCACCTCTCTCCATCCCTCCCCCGCCCCTCAAACACCAGCCTGTCCCGTAGCTCCTTTTTTGGCGCATCTTTTCTCTTGTTCAAAGCCCAGCCCTAGCTCTGGCCCTTTTACTAGGGCCTGTATTTTAGGAGGGTCGTTTAGTTCTTCTACCTAGGCAAAGAGGGGGGGGGGGGGGTTGGCGGAAGGTGAAGGGTAGGGGGTGGAGTGAGCGCTCGTTTCCGTGCCTGGGCTAGGAGAAGGCTGCTCTGGCTTAGATCAACATGGGAGGGAGGGAGGGGCCTTTTGTGGGCATGGGAAACTTGAGCCCTTCCTTCCTTCCGCGGCGGGAGGGACTGGCTGGGCCCTCCAACACTTCGCATAAGCTCCCGCGATTCAGGGGGACTAGTTGGACTCAACCGTTACAGCCCCCAACCCCCTTTCTTTGCTTTAATTGAATACCCACCGCTTAGACACTGCCTTTTTTGCCTGTCATCCATCTACTCTGACAGGTTTCTACTCTGACAGCATGGCTAGGGTTTCCCATTAGGTGTGACTATTCTGCTCCATTAGCGAATCTGCCAGGTTTTTTTATTGGCGTAAAATGATAGCCAAAGAAAGGCATGAGACTGAGCTGAAGCGGTTTTAGAAAAGCGATTGGAAAACTGGTGAATGTGCGTTGTATTTCCCACGCGAGGTTGACTGACGTTGTTTGCTTTGGCCGAGAATGCCCTTCTTCTTTTTAGCCACCATACCACATTCTTCCCTTTCCACCCCCACCGCAATCTAACCATCATTCTTTATTATACTCTTTTCATTCGCAAAAACAAGAAATCTAAATTATATACAAATTCGCTTTGCGTTTGCTTTTGAATTTACGTTAAATATAGCCTATAGTATCTCCAGCTGTTACGATTTTTTTATAGCACATACGTTAGAACTAGCCAGTTTACTTTTTCGAGGATAGGACATAACAATCCACGTATCATCAAAGCTTTTGATGTCGGATGGTTAATTATTTGCACATTGAGGAATATAATGATACGCAAAGGGTATAAGCCACGTGGCGAAGTCTAGGTAATATCATGAGGAGGGTTTTTCACGGCAATACGTCTCAGGCAAAATTCCTGGATTTATCATTTTTGCGTATTTTATGTCATTTGTCATATTTGGGTTCATATTGTAGTGTTCCAGCGATATAAAAAAAATGGATGTAAGTAATGTGGTGAAATGAGAGGGAAGGTGCGATGATGGCTGGTCCGTCGCAGGTTCAGCCTCCTTCCTATATTCAGGTGAAGAAATGATTAAAAACCCCTTTGCACAGGAGCAGAGCTTTCACGAGCACTACGACCTTCGAGAGGTGATCGGGAAGTTGGCCCTTACTTCTCTCATCTCATTGCTAGCCAGGGTGTACTAGTGAGTGCTGCACACTGCAGAGGTCCACTGAGCATAGTGTACCGCGGTGTGCATCGAGAGACGGGCTTCCAGTATGCCGTCCGCTGCGTGGACCTTCCACGCTACCTTGCCTGTCCCGCAGTTCGAGTGAGCATCCTTTCCCTCCCTCTATTACTATCATTCTTCCTTCTCTCTCATCTACCTGATCTACATGCTAGATGGATGAGCTGGAGAGGGAGGCAGCCATCGCAGCAGAGCTCAAACACCCCTACATCGTGGAGCTTTACGAGACCTACCGTGAACCCAACTGCCTCTACATGGTCTATGAATAGTTCGCCTTTTCCCCCCTGACACAAGCCTGAGCACGAAGACTGGGCGGATTTCAGCATGGATGGAATGGATTTGTGCTTCGAGATTGTGAAACGGGCCACTTCTGGCTTCGTCTACAGCGAGGCAGTGGCTAGGTTTGGCTTCCTTCCTCTTCAGGGCTTCTTCCGATTGAGGCTGTTATTGGGTCGTAGTCACTACGTGAAGCAGCTGATGTCAGCGCTGTCCTACTGCCATGAACGGGGCGTCATTCATCGAGACATCCGTCCGCCATCTCTTTTATTAGCATCCAAGGACAATTCATCTCCCGTCAAGCTCGGAGGCTTTAGCTTCGCCATTCAACTCCCTACTCCCGACGCTCGAATTAGAACTGGTTCGCCTCATTTCTTTCCCATCCATTAATTAAGTAACTATCTCTTTGACTATCGCTTTTCAAGCAATATTTCAAGCAAGGGAAACACATTTGGAATTAGACCAGCATAGCGGTTTTAACGAGCTACTGCTTAATCCGTTCTTTACACTTTCCACGCCAAATTTATGGAAAACTAAAGTTTTATCTAGCCTACATGTTACTAACATGTTCCAAATTTTCTGGTTCAAATTACTGCTTGAATTTGAGTAATGACTCTGATGCTGATTAATTATGATCAAGTACTTATTTCGACAGATTCCGCTGATTAGTTTGTTTTTGATTGCTTACCGATCGCTGGTCACTGATCAATTTGATTTCTGCTGATGACGTGTGTCCATTTATGAATTTGGTAATTTCCTTTTTAGTTTGGACCAACTTTCAATGAGCTCAATAAACAGAAAATAATAAAAAAAGAAAGAAAATTCATTTAGAAGGAATATTTTCGTCAAAGAAAAATCTATCGTCAAAGAAAAATCTAATACAATTCCTTAACAATTCCTTGAGAAAAATTGCAACATTAAAAAATTCTGACAAAATATTTAAGCTTTGTATCTGGTCTGAAAATGTTCCCAAAATCAAAACAAATGCTCTTGATTTCGAAAAAACGCTGAAGTTTTCTTAATTTAGCATGCGATGCTAATCTTTTTTACTGTTCAATCTTCTTTTTTGTCCATTTTTTCTAATGATTTCCGTATTTTATTAATTCTAGCTTGACAGTCACATTCCGTCTCTAATCCATCGCAGACAGTCATCGGAGTGTATGCATTAAAAAATCAAAAAAGAATAGAGCGAACGGGGTAGTTTTGTGAGAAATGATGTGATGGATAGAGGGTGAGGCAGGGTGATTGCAGAGAGGGTGGGTGCGGCAGGATTCATGGCGCCGGAGATGGTGGGTGGTGAGGAGTACGGGGTGAAGGCGGACCTGTGGGCTGCCGGGTGTCTCCTCTACATCCTCCTCTCCGGCCAGCCCCCCTTTCCCGGCCCTCCTCCTAGAGCCGCCGACGCCGCCCTCCAAGGACGATTCGCCGTTCCTCTCCTTCACTTCTCCTCCACCCCCCTTTCCACCCTATTCCCTCCTAAACTCCAGATGCCCAGTCGCATGTGGTCCCAGCTCAGTGACTACGCCAAGGACCTGGTCATGAAGCTGCTGACCGTGGACCCAGCCCGTCGCATCTCCGCCAGCCAAGCCCTCCAGCATCCCTGGCTTAGGGTTACCCTCCATTCTCACATTCTCCCTCCGTCCTTCTTTCTGACAGCCCTTGTCTCCCTTTTTGAGGAGCGGGATCGCTGCGCCAGTAGGAAGCATCTGCACGAGACTGTGGAGGAGATGCGCAAGTTCAACTCCCGCCGCAAGTTGAAGGTTGGCCTGCCAATTTAGAGGCAGGGAAGCCTCGGGAGTTTGTGAGCAGGCCTTTTGGAAAAGGAGGAGAAGGCGGATTGGCTGGAGCAGAGCCTGATTCATGAGGCAGGGCGGGTGGGCGATTTGCGAGGCGTCGGCCTTGAGAGCCCCGCTCCCCTGCCCATTTTCCAACAGCGCCCCCTTCCACCCTCCCTTTGGGCGAAACCATCCATTTGGCTGCCCTGACAAGCCGCAGCCCATTTCCGCATCTCGCCAGACAACTTCCAGCCTCCTCTTTGTCGGGCGGCCTTTTTTTCGGGCGCTCACAAATTTCATCAGGCGAAGAGTTTTTGGGGCGCTGAGGAAGAGGGGCGAGGAGGAGGAGTGAAGGAAGGGGTGAAGTAGGAGAAGCACTTCACCTGAGCCGGAAAGAAGAAGAGAAGGAAGGGAGGGGGAATGAAGGGAAGCAGAGGTGGGGAGGGGAGCAGAAGAAGGGGAGGAGAGGAGTGACGTAGTTGGCGCAGTTGCGAGATGCGCCAGAGAGGAGAACATTTGGCGAGCGGGCAATTAAGGCACGGCTGGGCCCTGAAAGCTTTCAGACTGATGGCTCACCCAGATTCACTCCTCCAGATTTTCATGCCTTTCCCAGATGATCCCAGACTTCTACAGCTGCTGCTTTCGCCCGCCAAAGCTATGCGGCAGTTTTGAAAGCCTATTTCTATTCTTCACAAAGACGCCGGTTCTTGGCAACCTGAAGGGGTTGGAAGGAGCATTATTGAGCTGGGAAGGCGAGTGCCGCAGACTCTGCTACAGGAGAGGTGAAGGTTTTGCCAGAGTAATGGGGATTTGGGGTTGGCAGGGTGGGAGGGGGCAATGTCACTTCCGAGGGGGGCTAGGAAGGGGTGTGCGGGGGACTGCGTAGAGGCCTCAGATACCCACTCGATATATTGCGCCTGGAGAAGGAAGGGCGCCATACTCCCTGTCTGCGCATGCCCCCCATCCCCACCCCTCCGGTCAACTAGCAAGGGAGGAATATCTTTTAGACTGCTAGCTCAACTTCTTGAATTCAGCTGCCTCATGGCACATCGGTCCCCCTACGGCTGGCTTAAATTGGCAGCAGGCAGTGAGAAGAGTGGATGGAGAAGGTGGGCGGGGATAGAGGCGGTGGTGGTGTGAGGCTGCAGTTCCACGTGATAGTGGGGGAGGCGGGGGAGCCGTTCTGCACCTGCGGCCTCCTCCCCAACGCCAAGAACGGCCAGGCCCAGGCCTTGCGCTTCCTCAGGGTTCCTCACTCCTCCACATACACCCCAAGCATTCCTTGAGCTGGAGGAAAGCAGAGTGGGGTCCAGAAAAGCGGTTGGGATTGCAGAGTCGGGTGCTGAGTGCGGTGGGGAGCTGGAAGTGGAGCGAGGCCACCGGCAGCGCACAGGGCAGCGTCGCCGAGCCCCTGTTAGCCCTCCACACTTCAAGCCTTCTTCCAGTCACACACACTTGTCGCTAGGCCCAGTGGCAGTTGGAAACTTGTTGTCGGCGAAGAAGTTGGGGTGTTGCTGGGATGAAGGGGGAGGGGGAGTAGTGGGAGTGATGCAGGGGTGGCAGGAAGACCTCCTGTTCCCCGGAGTCGGCTCCATTTGTCTAGCCAGGGCCTTGTCTCCGCCAGGCTGAGAGGGGGCTGGGGGAGGGCTGGCCTCCGAATGGATGGGGCAGGGAGAGCGGGGGTAGGGAGGGGTCTAGCTTCTCTCCCCGGTCATAGATATTGGGGGGTAGGGGTGGACGGGAAGAGGGTGGCGGAGGGAGGGGGAGGGGGAGGAGTAGGGAGGGGGGAGTTTGAGGAGAGACGTGTTAATGATCTGCCTCCGCCTGTTCAAGGGTGCGCGCGTGTGCCTTGCGCTCCCTCTCTAGCGCCCTGGCTAAGTGAAAGCCGGGCGAGTACAAATTCTCCAGCCTCCTCCCTTCCGCAATTCGGCCCAGTCTTGGCCTTCATCCTGTGTCGCTTCCTTCTAGCCTTACCTAGCCCCTCCCCTCCCTTCCCCGCCCCGCCCCTCGCCCGCTGGCAACAGCCCACGCACTCTCCAACCAGACGAAGACTCTCCTGGGGAGGGGGGGGGGCTACTGGACCCTTTTACCCGCTACACATCTTGGATTTCACCGCCCTCTCCGTCTCCCTAGGGCCTCAGTTCTTCGCAAACAAATGTCCATGCAGATTCCACCCCCCCCTGTCCGTTTCTTTGGCTCTCTCTCTCTCCGATTGCTTGCAAAGAAAGATTGAAGGGGAGGTTGCAGAGAAGAGGAAGGTTTGATCAGCGCCACGACGGCTGGCTGCCCTCACATCCTCACCACCCTGGACCAGGTTTCATCTCCTCTTCTCTTCCTCTGCTGGTGCAGTGATGAATTGAAGGAAATAGGGGTGGAAATGAAGTGTGGTGGTTGACAGATAGCGGCGTTGAGCGAGGAGGGGCGGGAGGGCGACGGGACGGAGCACTGGCCCTTCTACCAGATGGCCCTTCAGGACCCACAACTTCACGCCACCCTTCAGGTGCCCCACTCTTACAGCCCAGTCCAAAGGAACACTCCACCGCCTTTGCCGAGCCGAAAGAACGGACTGCCTCTCAATCACTGGCTTTGACTTACTTTCGTATTTCCGCCTTTTCCAGCGACATTTCCTGGACACTGTCCAATCGATTTTTCTTGTCCCTGTCAACAAAATCAGGCCGAGCTTTTTGAAGCAGGGGTAGTTTTGGCAAAAGGGATTGGGGATAAGGGAGAGATTGTCTTTGCAGTGGGCCGGCAATTAGTTTGCCAGTATTCCTACTTGGCATGCATAGGCTTTCTGGGCAGGTAGAAAATGCTGCAGGCATTCCTGCTCGCAAAATCCCAACTCCTCCATGGCGCAATATTTCCTGCAACTCTGCAGCCGTCTCCTGCTGGACGCAGCTCGCCTCTGCTTCTTGGGCCGCACCGCTTCGGTTCTGGCCGCACAAAGAAGCCTCGCTCTTCAAAAAGGCCCCCGCCACTATCTCGCTCGACTCCATCCTCCTCGGGTCCTCAGGGGGGGTGGGGGCGAGTAGAAGGACGGGGCGTATTATTGGATTTCTTACGCCGCGGCCTATTGCAACGCTGGCGGTTTCTGCGCTTTTTTCTACGCCTCCCAGGGCCCAGGCTCATATTTCAGCATCGATCCTCTGCCTGGCGCAAAATGCCTTGTCAATCGCCCGCTTTATTTTGCCCTCCCCTAAAGCCGAGTGGTTTCAGCCCGGCTTGTGGACAAAGAAGAAGGCCTTTTGCTCCGGAGCCCCCTCCGGAAATGGGCGATTTAGGGCCTGTGAGGAGGAGGGAAGAGGCTAGGGTCACAATTAGATGGCAATTCAGGCGCATAATTTGTGCTGTCTGAGTGGGGGACGCGGCGAATGGCATCGATTTTCTCGCGGCGCTGGCCCACGCCCGCTTCACCAACCTACTGGCCGGACTTTCCCACCGCTTCCCCCCTCTACACACACACCCCTTCTCTCCTCTACCACCAGTCTACTACAACCAGCCCCCCCTGTTCTCATCAATTATTAACCACCAATCGAGCTTGCTTTCTTTCGAGTAGCTCTTTTTGCCAACCTGTCAATAAAGGTGGAGTAAATTTGAGCCTTCTTTTCAGTCCACTGTTTGCATGCTCTGCCAACAATTCCAAGCTGCAATTCGGAGATATTATGAAATGATTAAAATGGGGGAGAGGGTTTCTGAGGAGTGTTTGAAGATGATAGATATAGAGAGGATGAATATACAGAGTGGAGGCAGTAATGTGGCCAGCCTTGGCCTGTGCAAATGCTCCTGTTCTGGGTCGGGGGGCGCCAATTCACTTCGTCCAATTCCACTAGCAGCAGTCCCCGTTCTTCCCTCTCATCCTTTTTCTTCTCGGCTTAGTCATTAGTCCATCCTTTGGCTCACTCCGGGGAAAAGCGGAGCCCTTGCGCTGATGAAGCGGCCTTGGCGGACTGGCAGCAACGGGGAAAATGAGCGGATTGAAGCAGTAATTTGGAGCTGGCCATGAACGACAAATGCGGGGAGCAGGGCGCCCTGGCCGAGTTCCTCCTGGAGATCCAGGTTCCTTCCTTTTACTTTACTTGAGCAGCACGGCTATGGGGGGAGCGGAAATGGGAGAGGGAGTGGAGATGGGCCCTGGTAGAGGGATGGGCAGTGTGTCAGCCTTTTTGTCAGTCTCCGAGCACGAGGCAGAAGGAAGCTGACAAGCTTCGCCAACCTCTTGTCAGCAGGCGACAACTTATGCCTTGTCTCTCCAACTCTAGCCTAAAGTTTCTCTTTGTTGCATTGCCTCGATCGATTGCTAATAATTTTGGATGGCAATAATTTGAGACAGTTTTAAGGACTGATTAGCATTGTAGGCATTGCGCGATAAGCAAGAAGAAATTAATTTTATTCACTCACTTTGTTTTTTCATAAATTGGAATACATTTTGTACACGTAAACTTTATATTGCTTTTTCAAGTGGCTAATATAGCATAAGATTAACCTCTACCTAAACATTGGTCAAAAAATCTGCAAGAAATGGCTAACTTTAGACTAGATTTTTGAAAAGGTTAAAAACATTTCATCTTTCCTAAAACATTTTGGGAGGGGACTTTCTTAGAAGGTTTAATGTTTATAAAGAAGGCGGGCACAATTCTAAATGCCGATTTTTAAAATTAAATGAAAATATTGAAAAAGCGCTCCTAAAAGTATTTTTTAAAAAAATTTCAATTTTTGATACTTTACATTATTATATAGTGGGTTTTACTAACCCATAAAGTATCTCTTATCTATATTTTACCTGCGATTGAAGTGGGGGAAATTTTTTTATTCAGCTTAATTTGAATTTTACTTGCAACTGAAGTGGATGAAATTTTTTCTTAGCAAAGAAATAAGTTTTATACCTTAGATTGTGAACTTTGTGCACTGTAAAAATGTTCGTCAGTCCAATGTAAAGCTGTATTAATTAATGATAAGAGAGCACCTTACTTTAATGGCAATTGATTTGGTCAAAATGTAGTTGGCTCCCAAATTTCGCAGTATTTACCCATTAGTTGAGATATAATTTTTTTTAAATTTCAAGTCCCAAATTTTGTCTATTTCTTGAAAACTATAATATGTACGTTAATTAAGACCAGGGCATATTTTTATAATCAATTGCAATTAATTGCAATAGGGATAAGTAGCAGAGTCAGTTAAAATTTTTTTTGCTATATATATTTTTAAAAATGTTTTTACATTCTACTTTTTTGGGAGCTCAGATTTTAAATACATATTGGTATTTTGGCCAGGTGCTCTCTTATCATTAATTAATACAGCTTTACATTGGACTGACGAACATTTTTACAGTGCACAAAGTTCACAATCTAAGGTATAAAACTTATTTCTTTGCTAAGAAAAAATTTCATCCACTTCAGTTGCAAGTAAAATTCAAATTAAGCTGAATAAAAAAATTTCCCCCACTTCAATCGCAGGTAAAATATAGATAAGAGATACTTTATGGGTTAGTAAAACCCACTATATAATAATTTCATCCACTTCATACAGGGGCAAAGCCCCTATGCATGGAGTAGAAGATGACATTAGTGACGAGCTGCTTGTTCACCATGGTCTGTTGGAAGCCCATGAAAATCAGCTAGAAGCAAATGGGCACATGTACCATAATCTACATATGGTGCTACTTTTGAGACCAAAAATCCTTTAGAATGATGCAAGATGAAGTTTATGATGAGATGCTTGTTCACCAGGACCTGGTGCAAGCCCTAGAAGAACAGTTTGGAGGCAAACGGCCACCATAATCGTAATCTACATCCAAAATTACCTATATGGTGCTGTGTATAAGCCAAAAACACTTTGCAATGCCTCAAGATGAAGTTGATGATGACCTGCTTGTTCACCACGGCCTGGTCCAAGCTCACCAAGGAGACCAGGTAGAAGTAAGCGGGTGCCACAATCGTATTCTACGCGCAAAGTTACCTATATGGTGCTGCTTTTTAGACCAAAAACCCTTTAGAATGCCTCAAGACGAAGTTGGTGATGACCTGCTTGTTCACCACGGCCTGGTGGAAGCTCATGAAGACCAGATAGAAGTAAGCGGGCGCCATAATCGTATTCTACATGCAAAGTTACCTATATGGTGCTGTTTTTTAGACCAAAAACCCTTTACAATGCCTCAAAGTGAAGTTGATGATGACCTGCTTGTTCACCACGGCCTTGTACAAGCCCAAGGAGACAAAGTAGAAGCAAACGGGTGCCACCATCGTAATCTACGTTCAAAATTACCTATATGGCGCTGTTATTTTGGCGAAAAACCCTGTAAAAAGCATAAATATAGAGCTGGAATTGAAAAACATGCAAAAAACCCCAAAAAACTGAATTTTTACCCAAAAAATTGATGTTTCGACCTAAAAAACGCGGAAAATGCCCAAAATAGAGGTGCCTTGGCACTTTTTTGGCCCGATTTACCCTAGAACCGTTGAGATCCCAGCCCCAGAGGCTGCCAAAGTGTCTGCAAAGGTGCGGACGGACGGACGGACGGTCGGACGGATGGACGGACGGTGTGCGCCCGGACACCGGACATTTTTTTAAAAAAGTTTTTGACCGCGGAGCGGCCCGAAGGGCCGCTCCGCGGTCTATAGAGTTTACTGAATTTTTGTCCTGATATATATAGGTATATATATATATATATCTGGAAATGCTGTCCACGGGCGAATTCTCAACGGATTGGGACAAACTTTTTTTTTCCTGAAAGGTAATGCAATTTTAGGAAGATCTGGAGGGGTGGAACCGGTTTCCGAGCATTTGAAACATTACTTTTTTGGGTAAAAAGGTTTAAACATTGCAATATACAGTTTTTGCGCTGTAGCTACTGTAATCTTGAGAATTGCACAGACAACTTGAGTTTTTTTGTTCACAAGTCGTATATAACAATTCCGAATCTGTGCTTACTTTTGAAAATGGTTGAGAAACCACAGACTTTCCCTCTTGAGTGACAAACTTTCGTGCATGACAATAGCATCAATAATTAGTAGCAGCTGAACGGTTGATAATTGAACAGAACACTTGAGTTTTTTTGTTCACAAGTCTATATAACGATTCCAAATCTGTGCTTACTTTTGAAAATGGTTGAGAAACCACAGACTTTCCCTCTTGAGTGACAAACTTTCGTGCATGACAATAATATCAATAATTAGTAGCAGCTGAACGGCTGATAATTGAACAGAACACTTGAGTTTTTTTGTTCACAAGTCGTATATAACGATTCCAAATCTGTGCTTACTTTTGAAAATGGTTGAGAAACCACAGACTTGCCCTCTTGAGTGACTAACTTTCATGCATGACAATAGCATCAATAATTAGTAGCAGCTGAATGGCTGATAATTGAACAAAACACTTGAGTTTTTTTGTTCACAAGTCATATATAACGACTCCAAATCTGTGCTTACTTTTGAAAATGGTGGAGAAACCACAGAACTAAGCGCTCCGCGGTCACCTATTGCGCTTTGCGCCATATACTTGTTTGAAATAACTTTTTCAATATTGCTCTAAAAATTTTTTGTCAAAGGAGGACCCCCCACAATTCGACCACGGCGCGTCGAATGAGCCTATTTGCAGCACTCTCCGACGTCTGTGTGACGAGCTACAGCCTGGCAAACTTTGGGAAAGCTGCATTAAGTTGTGTTGCTCGATAAGAGGGGCTTGGCGCTTCCGCTCCGCTAACGCTCCGCTCGCGCAAGCCCAATACATCAGGTTTTAAAATATAAAGATACAAAAAGGTTTTCAATGTCGAGTTAAAACATTTTCATCAACCAATTGTAAGTTGGCATCAGATGAAGATTATTATGCGAAATCGGAACTTATTAACTAGAAAAGAGCGCAACAATTAGAATTGAGAACTTTTTTATGGCAGCTCATAACGATTGCAAAAATATTTTTTTTGAGGATTTTTAAAAATTTCCAAATGTCACCTTGCGCTGCTACATAAATGTCAGTTTTACGATTAGGCGAAATCTATGCGTGAGAAAGGCGCGGGCGTTTCTACGAGCAGGAGCCTGAAATCCGCGGCTCTGCCTCCAGGGAATTGCGCTCCGCATTATGCCCCCCATGAAGCTCGCCTCGTTTGCTGCACCAATCCCTCTTTTTTCCAGCGCGCTGTAAAGTGGAAAAAAGAGGAAGCCTACCCGCTCCTCTGCTATCCAATCAGCGCCGCCGAGCCTTCCTCCCATTTCCGCCCGCCTCCAAGGCCAAGCCCGGCTCATCGCCTGATAAAGCCAGGCTGGAGGCTGGGCGCTGGGGAAGTGGCTGGAGGAAAGCCTCTTCTCCGAAAGATAAACTTCCACCCATTCGCGCCCATCACAGCTGGCGCCAATCCTTTTTTCGCCCCCTCTTTCCCCCACTTTCTTTCCACCCCTTTCTGCCCTCCCGGCGCAGACTTTCATGACTCCCAGGAGAGGCCGCTCTGCCCATACCAACCGGCTCTTTCCGCCGCATTATGACGCTCTTCCGCCCGCTTTTCAACTCCCGCCCTTTCTGACGCCTATAAATTGGTCGGAGGAATGTGGCCGGGTCCTCTGCGACCAAGAGGCCCCAGTTCTCTCCCTGGAGGGCAGGAGGGGAGGGCGAAAGTTGCAAAAGGATTGACCCCCGTGGCTGTCATGAGAGGCCCAAGCGATGACAAACGAGGGAAGCAAGGGGGAGGGGGTGGGGCGAGGAGAGCATTGCGTGCCTCTTTTTGTCCCCAAGAGCGGAGTGATTAGGCAGGAACAGGCGTTCCAGGCTGGGGGGCGTGCCCTGAGTAGCCCTCTACCTTCCTCCCAACGGCGCGCTTATTTTCCCCTCCCACCCTCCGTCCCCTTCGCTGCAGGCTGGACCCAGCTGACACCCTAGCCTCTCTCTCCTGCCTCCTCCTGCCTCTCCCTTCTCTCTCTGCCCCCGTCCCTCCCTCCACCTCTCCTGCCCCCGTCCCTGTCCCCCTGCCTTTCTAACTCCTCGTAAACGAAGCGCGATTGCACAAACTAGAGCCAAACGCCCGCCCGTCATCTCCGTTTCCCCGGCGAGCAGGAGAGTACGGGAGAGGAAGGAGAAGGGAGGCGCTTTTGAGGCGTGGTTGGTGAGGCGGTGCGGGGGTGAGAGGGGCGTTGCATGAGGAGGGCGGGATGCGGTTGGTGCTGAGGAGGAGGAGGCGGCGGAGGGGATGGGCTACTTCTCGGAGATCCTCCTGGTCGCCCTCATCGGCTCCTTCGTCGTCTTCATCCTCTGCGTCGTCGTGGCCTCCTACCTCTCGGACCAGTCCGTCTGCACCTGCTGCACGGACCCCGGCCATGCGGAGCGCGTGGAGAGCCGACGTCGAGAGGCTGCCCAGTTCCGCTCCTGGTTCCCCGCCGTCTCCCTCGAGTCCCTCCGCTTCCACAACCCCCCTCCTCCCCCACCCCTAGACTCCGCCGACGACCCCTTCCTCACCTCCACCGACGCCATCCTTCCCCCGCCACAGTCCAGCCGATCCCTCAGCCCCCTCCCCACCTCTCCCGCCTACTACGCCAACGGAGCCCTCCTTCTGCCCCTCCTCCATGAAGCGCCCTCGCCCCAACACTCCCTCACACATGCCTCCAAGTCTACCGGTCAGCTCACCTATCCTCTTTTTCTCTCTTTTCTCACGTCTTTCAAGACTATCAAGATGATTTTTTTTGGACACCAGGCCATTAATTGTGAAAAAACCGGGTCAGGCTATGCAAGGTAATTTCACTCGCCGATTCATGGTGCTTTGTCGTGTAGGCCAATGCATCTGGAGTGAGAGGGAGGGTGGTGGAAGAGGTTGGTGGGTGGGTTGAGGAGGAGGAGAGGCCAAATTGCCCTCTGATCCATCCAATCGGGCAAGCGGCTGGTGATTCCATTAGGGCGGAAAGGGAGGAGGGAAGAGAGACTCCGCAATTGCATCCCTCCTTCCTTCCACACGGCTTTGCCCTGCAGCTCCTGGCCTGGAGAGAGAGAGAGGGCCAAAGGCGGAGGAGAGAGAGAATGGAGCCAGCCAGGGCCTTGAAATAGGCCTCGAATTACCCGCCTCTTCCGCTCCTTCTTTCGCCCCCGCCTCTCCTGGCCGGCCTGCCTGGCCCCCGGAATTCAGGGCTCGCTCATTTATTCACGCTCTAGCGCCCCACCGAGAAGCCGGGCGCTAATTTGCCCCTTTCCACCTTCCTTCTTCCCTTCCTGCTTAGCCGCTGGACGCCCTTCTTCCTCCTTCCATCTCATGCCCAGTAGCTGCTGCAGAAATATTTCTTAGCCCTGCTTCTATGACTTTGATTCCAAAGAGCAATTGAATATAGAATCGATTGTTGATTGCAGTTGTTTGACCGGATCAACTCGTTGCCAGAGCCGGAAGAGCCTCCGGATCCGGATGCCGCCCTCTACTCTAAAGAAGTTTTGCTTTCTTCACATTTATTTCGACATAGCTGGCTATGCAGGCCATTGATGAAAAATAAACTAAAAAGCAAAAAATTTGGCTAAATAATTTCGAATGTGTGCGTAACGCGAAATCTTTTCCCTTTCCAGTCCATTCGTCTTTTCAGCTAAATCCGATTTCGCTGCCCTTAGCCCATTCCAACTCAGCCTCTCCCCAACTTTCATCTAACCTTATCTTGACTTCGTCTTTAAAATTATGTTCATTTTAAAAATTCAGAAAAAATAGTTCACCTTCACGCTAAATTCAGCATTTTCTAATTTTTAACACACCCTATGCTTTCCGCTCAATTAGATAAATGCAATCTTCAAAATGTTTTGGGGCTTGCTGAAAGCTCAAAGTGCACTGGACAGCGCCCATGCTAAGTTTCTTCAACTTATCTAGAATTTTAAAATAATGAGAGGCTTAAAATGTCCTAAAAGTGGAAGTGTTATTAAAGTGTCATAAAAATGGCATCGGTTTTATTCTATAAATACTCCAAACATGTTTTCAAAAACTGATTGTTTGCGGAGTATTTTAAACAGTGAATAAAAGTGTTTTAAAAATAGTTGAAAATTGAAGCTGCTGAGTGAGCTGAACCGGCTAGCGAGCATCGGCGGCGCAGAATCAGCCGAGGCAGCAGAACTTCGCTCCCTTCTTGCCTCCGCCCAGCTCCACGTTGGCTTTCCTTCCAGCTTGATGGAGTAGCCTCGGTCGGGGCGGATGGAGCAAAAGGATGAGGCGAGAGAGCGAAAGGATGAGGTGCCGCCGCGTCAATCGCCCCACTGGGACCGGACGGAGGCCTCTGCCCGCACCTTGGCCGTCCCTGGTTCAATCGAAAATCGCTCTCAACTACTCTTTCATTGCCCTCCTTGCTGATAGGGGAGAGAGGGAGGAAGAGAACAGGGAACCTCTAGCCACTCCCTCTTCCGCCACCGCCCCCTTTCCCTGGAGGCCACCGCAAATCCTCGCCTAACCGCCCTCACTTCTATCTCCCCTCCTACTTTCGCTTCTACAACTGCTCACTGTGAACTACTTCATTTAGATTTTTTCTACAGCTCGCTGAGAGTCGCTTCAGTAATTTGCTTCTGGAAGGAAATTGAAGCAGGAAAATGAATGATGGGTAGTAGAGGGGTGAGGGTTGATAAAAGTCCCGGAGGGAGTGGTAATAAAAGGGATTGGTTGGCCAGTCCTGGCGTCCAATATTTACTCGCCCGTCACCCGCATAGGCGCCCTTAAACCCATCCTTTGCCCAGGCAGGTTGCCACCAAAGCCTAGCCTCCCTCCCGCTACATTCACCTCCAGCTCTGAAAACTGTCTTGTGGAGGTTCAAATTGGTAGAGCAATGGCCATTCATTACTGCCAAAACGTTCGCCGCACCATCAGCATGGAGTACTTCTGCGCCCATTCCGCCAGAGCTGTTCGTTACCTCCTCCCTCTACACTCTTCTCATTGCTTTCACTGGCCTTAATGTCCACAAAATAACGGCCGAATGGGCTGCAGGCAGTGCTGCAAGCCCACGATGTGGTAGCGCACGAGGTGTACCGAGGCGGAGGCTCCTCCAGCAGCCACGCCCTGGCCGGTCACGCCGGATCCTCCAACCCCACCCCGCCCCCCGTCCTACCCGCCTACATCAACGGCGCCGACGGAGACATGGACCCTGACGATGAGGAAGCCCTCACCCAGGTTACCCCCTGCCTTAGCCCCATCATCTCAATGGGCGCTTTTTGCGCCAGTACTGGCCATCTTTTTTGCCAGTCCTTTTGGCAGCAGTTCATGGTGGCCTGGGGCTTTGGCCCGTCTCTTCTCTCTTTTTCCGACTCCATCCAGACCAGCCAAAGTGCGCCTCGCCTCAGCAGGGAGGCCCCGCTAAACCTTCCCCGGCAAACTCTCCCGAAAATACCCGCCCCTCTTTCTTCTGCGTCAGAATCGGCAAAGCTGAAAGCCTCCCCCCCTCCATCACCCTCCATAGAACCCATCGATCCCTACCCAGGGCCCCAGCCCCTCTTGTTGCCAGCAGTGTAGTGTTTGGGTGAAGTGATGGAGTTGGGGGAGTCCTGCGGCCCTTGCCTCCTCTCACCTGAGCACAGGCGATGGATGGGCATCCATCTGCACAAGGGCTCATTGCCTCATCTCACCCGCCTACTCAGCCAAAGCCACCTCACCCAAAGCTGGCCTCTTTCTCTCCATGTCATCCTCCACCTCTTCTACTCAGCCAATGCTCAACTGCGCCATGGCTCAGGTCACTCGAGTCCGCCTCGTCCAGTTCACCAAGAACAGCGAGGAGCCCATGGGCATCACTCTCAAGATGACGGAAGAGGGTCAGTCTTTTCCAGACACCTCTCCCGTCCCTCCTATATAAGAAGAAGTTGGGCAGGGCGGTGTCTGGTGGCGCGAATCATGCATGGTGGGATGATCCACCGGCAGGCTACGCTGCACGTGGGGGATGAGATCCGGGAGATCAACGGCGTCGCCGTCGCCCACCAGACCGTCGAGGCCCTCCAGAGACTCCTCCGCGACCTACGCGGCTCCGTCACCTTCAAGGTACCCCTTTCAACCACCAGCCAAGCAGCGTGAGGAAAGGAGGAGGTGGGTTTCCAGATAGTTCCGAGCTTCCGCTCCGCTCCACCCGCCTGCGAGATCTTCGTCCGAGCCCAGTTCGACTACGACCCTGGCCAGGACGACCTCATTCCCTGCCCCCAGGCCGGCGTTCCCTTTCGCACCGGCGACGTCCTTCAGGTATCTTCAACCCCCCTCAACTTCTAGAAGGGATAATAGGTAGAGGGAGGTGTGCAGGTGATATCGAAGGACGACCACAACTGGTGGCAAGCGCGGCACATCGCCTCCTTCCCCGCCCTCGGCTCTGCCTCCGGCTCCGGCCATCAGACCCCCGGCGCCTCCGTCGCCGGTCTCATACCCAGCCCCGAGCTGCAGGAGTGGCGCACCGCTTGTCTCGCCATGGAAAGGGCCAAGGTTATCCTGCATCTTTAGCAAAATCTACTCAATCCAAAAAGCGGTGACTCTGATAGGACGGTACGCACTGCATGTGGTTCGGGAAGAAGAAGAAGTACTACAGCTCAAAGTACCTTCAGAAGCACTCTGCCCTTTTCGACCAACTGGACCTCATCACCTACGAGGAGGTCGTTCGACTGCCCACCTTCAGGAGAAAGGTTCACCCGGCTCCTTTCTTTCCCTTCTCAGCTCTCAGTGCTCCTTTGCAGACACTGGTGCTGTTAGGGGCGCACGGCGTGGGTCGACGACACATCAAGAACACGCTGATCCAGCGACATCCGGAGCGCTTCGCCTACCCCATCCCACACACCACCCGCCCCCCGCGCAAGGACGAGCAGGAGGGCAAGCACTACTTCTTCGTCACTCACGAGGCCATGCTTGCCGACATTCAGGCATCCACCCATTCTCATCTCTATCCCCACACTCCCGCCCTGATTCAGTCGAACGAGTACCTGGAGTACGGGACGCACGAGGAGTACATGTACGGCACCAAGCTGGACACCATTCGAGCCATCCACCGCCAGGGCAAAGGCGCCATCCTGGACGTGGAGCCGCAGGCCCTAAAGGTTCTTCGCACCGCCGAGTACGCACCCTTCGTCGTCTTCATCGCCGCACCCAACCTTCAAGGCCTTCAAGACGTTCTTTTTCCCTTCATCCCCCTCAGTTGGAGAGTGAGAAGGGGGGTTTCTAGCCGGACGGGAGCCTGGAGCGGCTGCTGCGGGAGTCGGAGCTACTGCGGCAGGCCTACGGACACTTCTTCGACTACGTCATCCTCAACAACGACATCGACGACACCATACGCCAGCTCGAGCTCCTCACCACCAAGCTTCAGGCGTCGCCCCAGTGGGTTCCCGTCTCCTGGGTCTACTGACACCAGCTCTACTCCTTGCCTCCTCTACTCCTCACCAGCTCTACTCCTCCAGCTCCTTCTCACCAGCTCAGGAACGCCTGCCCCAGCCTTCTGCTCTCCCAACAGCCAGCACCGTGTGGACCCAGCCAGACATTCACTCGGCCGCATTGCCTTGCATAGAAGACTGCAATCCAGCCGCCAGATTGATTCTTCTCCAGTGCACCTATCTAGTCCAGCGAGAGTTCTACGGACTGCGGTTGCCACCGCTTCACTTCCAGCTGTCTGCCCCGCTTTCATTGAAGCGGAGTGTGTGTGTCAGTTTCTGACCACGACGTTGCTCCGCAGCAGGCTCTATTTGTGTCTTCTTCTCTTCGCCCTCACACTCGCTCCACTTTTCCTTCTCCACTCCTGCCGAACATTGCGCTGCTTTCGTGATACGCTTCCTTCTCCATTGAAACTACCTGTTTAAATATTACTCTAAGCATTGCCTAATGACAAAACCCAAAATAAAATACCGTAATTGGCAATATTGGCATGGAGTAGCAAATGAGCCTGAATATTAAAAGCATGTGGTTCGAAAGCATATAAAAGCAGGTATATCATGGCTCCTGCTGAGCATTCTCCTCAGGTTCCTTGGCATCGGGTGGCTCGGACTCGTCAGCGGAAGTTGGCTGGACTTTTTTCTTCCTCTTGATCTTGGGGATGCCGACGGAGAGTAGGAGGAGCAGGCCGTGGATGCCCATCAGGATTACCATCAATGCTGACATTGCCTTCAAAGCAGCTGATGGATGGGAGGCCAAGGATGGGAGGCAGAAGGACAGCAGCGGCGATGAGCTGTCGATAGACATTGTCATCCCAGTTGCGGAACTTGTCCGCATAGGTGGCCACGATGATCATGGCAGCCAGGTGAAGCACCGCATACGCCCACACTATTCCCAGGTCCTACACTCTTCTCCTCTCTTTCCTTCATCCCACTACTTCAGCTCACAAAAGTTTCAACTGGAGAGGGTAACGAAATAAACTTACGATGTATCGATGCTTGGACTCTTTCGGCCGCAACGTTCCGGTGTATTGAAGAAGAAACAGGATTGAGAATACTGCAAATGGAAGAATGGAAGATTTTGAGCCTGAGTGCTAGATTGACTAAAGCACTTGCAAATGAAAGAAAAGGAAATGCGTTAACCAACAACAGCAGATGCATAGATGGCGGTGGAGAATCCGAGAGCGGACATGTCCCTGACTCCTTTGAGGCCGAGGACGGAGTGTGGGGCGCTGAAACAGAGCGTACCCAGCTCCATCGTCTCCTTCACGCAGAAACGACTACCCACGAAGCACAGCACCACATCAATCACCTTTATTCCACCATCCACTCTTCCCGGCAATGAAGATGCGGAAGGTATGAGACGAGCTCGACGATACGTAGGATGAGGGTGATGCTGCATTTGACGCGGACGCTGGGGACCTTCTTGGTCTTCTTGGGCCCATTGGTGTTGTTGGTGGTGGTGGTGTCGGCCATGCGTGGTAGTTGCGGTTGGGGGTAGTGGGTAGTGGAGGGAGGGGCTAGGAGGAGAGGAGGAGTGGAGAGAGAGGATGGTTTGCTGGCCGCCGCAACCGGATGGTTTTGCTGCACGGCACAAACGAGATTGCGATGGCCTGCCCACCCCATCCCCCTTCCACCCATGTCCTGCTTTCCCCTCCACCCCTTGCCTTCCAGTTTCTATCTCCCTGCCCAGCCTTTGTGCCGGCCTTTGCACTTTAAGTAGTCCCCCAACCCTGTTTGTATGCTTCCGCGCAATTGCATTACAATTTGAAAGTGAAAAATCAAAAGCAACAAATGATTGGGTTGGTACGTTTCAATGGTCGCTCTGTTTCAACCAACTTCATCGCTTATTGAAGTAATAGCGTAGCTGAAGGATGAGTTGCATAAATATTTATAGGCCTCCCTGGTATTTGAAGGCCGGAGGACATGGCAACAACAGTAAAGCACCCAAGTGTTAGAGCCATTATAATCTTTGTCTTTTTGTAAAGCTCCCAAGTGTTAGAACCACTATTGTCTTTCACCCACTGTTGCCTTTTTCTATGATATTTAGCTTAAAAGGCGATTTTTGAGAGGAGATGTATAAGTAAGAATTTTATGACCGGAATGAAAAGATGTATAAGTAAAAAGTAAAATTCATACAGGGTGATCCAAGCACCAGGAAACACCGACTTTGATCAGCTCTAAAATGACTTCTAATGGGTCTAAGAATTTTATTGCAATGAGAGCATAAAATTTGAACCTTTTTTTATTAATTCCACCAAAAATTGCACAATGCTTTAGCAGTATTATTATTAATTATTCTGAATTCGAACCTTATTAATAAAAAAACAGCTATAAAATAATTCTCAAATTTCTTTCACAAAAAGTAACACATATACGAGTCTCCTGCTGGGCAGTAACAGACAGTCAGTGTGCAGAGGTAGTGACGAAATGAAAAAGCAGAAATAAGGCAAGTGAGAGTGGCGGGCCAGCAAATGAAATGGAAGGCAAAGAATGTAGGTTGACAGGAATCAGAGGTGCTGAGGAAAGTGGCTGAGGCAGAAAGTGGCCTGGACCAGGCCAAACGCAACCTCGCCGCCGCTCAGCAGCACCTCCTTCAAACCCTTCTTCACGCCCATCACTCCCTACACCAACAACATCACACTCGTACCACCCATTCACCAGCAGTATGAAACGGGCAAATCTGACAAACGCTTGAGAAGACTGCCCGGATGAGGTTGGGCCAGAGGCAGCAGAGGAAGAGGCGGAGGAGAAGAGGCCTACGAAAGAGGAGTAGCAGCCTACGGAACCCCTACGCCGACCCAACCTCCGCGATTTCGGCATCACCGACATCGGACCCACCGGGCGCACTCTCCAGCCTCGCCCCGGTACTCTCCACCCCACCCCATCGCCCTTCTTGCAACCTCAGCATTTGCAGCCAGTCCATTGAAGGCGAGCGGCGTGAAGCTGGAGCGTCCACAGGCGCCTAAGACAGTCTCTCTCCCTCCTCCAACCTTCTGTCATGATGGAGACGATGAGCAGGCCCCAGCGGCCACACCCCGAGCAGTACGGCATTCGACTGGCTGCCCAGCTGGGGCTTGAGGCACAGCGACCTCGTTGCTGTCCATCTTCCTGAACCTCTGGCCAATCGGGCGGATTGCAGCGGACCCGCTGGAGACAGAAACAAAGCCAGGACGCATGGAGCGGCCGCGCCCACCCAAGGCTCCTACTTCTTATTCTCTGGCGTAGACTGGAGCAATAAAGAGTTCTAGACGCGTTCTTCGCTGGACGGCTCCTACATTGCTGATGCTCCAGAAACAGACGCTGGTCATTCTATTTCTCCTTCCATCCTCTCCTGTCCCTTGCCCAATCAAGGGTCGCTGATGCAGGTCCGCTGCGAGTGCCGCTGCGTCCGCTCGACTTCACCGCCGCCGACAACAGCCAGTCCTCCGCCAGTTTCTGCGTTTGCCCTTCCATTGCTGTCATTGGAAGGGGGCTGAGAGGTGAGGGCGATGGATTTAGGCTGGGGAAGAGGCGGGAGACTGGGCACGCTTGGCAGAAGAGCTCAAGCGACGCGGGAAGCAGAAGCAGGCCCCCTCTTCTAATCTCCTACCGGACAACTCCGTACTCCATCTCCCCAAGGCCGCCAAGGCTACCATGTAGCATCTTGCCAGTATTATCCTCGCTGTAGATAGAAGGAAGACTGAAGGATGGGAGAGCTGACGGAGAAGGAGTATGAGGGGCTGCCAGAGAAGAGAAGCTTCTCCACGCCCTCAACGAAGCTATCCCTGTTTTCGCTGCTCACGTCACCAAACACGGTGACCTGGTGGAGTTGCACCAATCTTGTTTTATATCCTTTTCTTTTGATATTAGTTGACTATGAGTGTGGAAGCTGTGTTGGAATTAGTGAGGACAGTTAGTTTGAAGGTCTGTTGACTCTGACGTGGCATGACGCGAACGATGCATTCGGGGACGCGCTGTCCAAAGGCCAGTGCATTGCCCTGGTCAACGCACTCGCCCTTACCAATCGACTGCAGCATCTTCGCCCCTGACACTTTTATGCTAGTTTGCTTGCGGATTCATTTCTTTTAAGTGCCTTTTCCTCTGTATGTACGTTGTGTTTGCTTCATCTGACTCAGTTCACTCGTCTTTCGTGCAACATTTCAAATCAAAATGCTGCCAGTATGGAAACAAGAATGCCAATGATCAGACCACCCTGCTCAATAATACCAATCAAACTGTATCACCGAGATTGCAACTGACTTAGCGATTGAAATGGAATTGAACTGAACGCTACCGGGTAGCAAAGATTGGCATAGGAAACTAGGAATAGAAGGCAGGTCAGAGTGAAAGTTGATGATCTGATCGAGCAGAGCGCCAGTGGCGAAGGCTGTGAATGAGGAAGCTGAGGAAGGCGGAGAAGGAGGTGAGGATGAGATAGCCGAAGTAGGCCGTCTCTGGTACTCCTATCACTAACAGGTCCTCAAAGCCACATCTTTTTATTAACAAACACTGGTTGGGTTTCGATAAAGGCCTACTTTGAGAAGGCTGAAAATCTGCTGAGCAGAGCTTTGGACGCCGAAAATGAGGCCGCGTTCTTTCTCCGCGATGCCTTCTTGCATCACCTGCGTTATCGTCAGGTCCGACATCCACATCCCTTCAAACTAGTCTCAGTTTACTCTTGGGCTGGCCACTTTCATTTCACTCACTTTTCCTCTCATATCGTTAACATTTGATCAAAATACGGACCTCGATTACGAAAGCTGGTTGAAAAGGTTACATCGGGTTTGTTGATGAGAAAGCATTGAAGAAGAGGGAAAACCAAATCTGGAGAGCACGATGCCGATGACGAAGACCCAGATGGAGATGAGGGAATGGGGCTGGTCAGGGCCAGTAGACGTGGTGGCATTGAAAGGAGCTGGGGCGACAGTGCTGCTGGTCAGATTCCAGGCAGCTGCTTGGCTGGCATTGGCAGGCTGGAGCCAGTGGAAGGGAGAGCCGGGGAGAAGGAGGGAGGCCACGCTCCCCGTCAGACACAGGGCCTGGAAGCCTAGTCCCAGCAGCCCAGTCCAGGCCAGTCCCAGACGGGCTCTGAACCGCGGGAAGGCCAGACTCCCGCCTATGCCCGTCAGAGCGCCCAGAGCCCGGCTCAGGCCCACCGCGTTGGCGCCCAGTCCCTCAAATGGGGACAATGGGACCATCAGGTTGGGGGGGGGAGAGAGGGTGGATGATGCCTGGGATAGGATGTAGGAGCTGGTGATGCCGTCGAGGCCGAGGACGGTGAAGTAGAGGATGGCCAGGGCGAAGGCTGCCGGGAAGACCTCGTGCTGCCCGTAGCGCAGCCAGCCCTTCAAATAGGCCGAAAAGCCCCTCAGAGCCCTGGCACGTCTCGGCTTCTCCTGCCAACCTCCCCCATCAGTTTATGGGCCAAGCTGGAAGGAGGCAGTGAACCAGGACATCCTCCGCAGCAGCCTCGACAGCTGGCGGCAGGAGGCTCTGATCGGTCTGGCTGAGTGGGAAATGTGGCTCAGGGTCGCTGCTCTCGCTGGACTCCAGCTGGGCCTTGCGAGGGGCTGGTGGGGGGTGGGGCTGGTGGCGGGGTAGGGCGAGCTGGGGGATGGCGTGGTAGACGCGACTGAGGAGGGCGTACTCCAGGGGGCAGGAGGCCAGGTTCCAGGCGGCCACGAAGGCGGCGCCGGCGGCGATGCTGCTGGAGGCCATGATCTGGCCGGCCAGGAGGGGGCTGAGGATGCCGGCCAGGTGGTCGATGACGTTGAGGACGGCGTTGAGGTGGGCTAGGGCGCCCGGCTCCCCCTCCGCCAGCACCGCCACCCAGTCCTTGGCCAGCACGATCTTGGTGGCGGCCCCTGCCAGGGCTGCCCGGCCGCAGAAGGCGATGGCCGCGGCGACCAGGAGACGAGGCAGGAGCCAGGACTTGGCTGCCAGCCAGTGGCCCTGCCAAAGGCCCAGAACTAAGCAACCGCCCAAGGCTGCCACCGATAAGTTGTTCACCGCCAGTGCCCATCGCCCGGCTGCAATCCATCTCTTTCCGCTATTTCTTTCCTCCTCTTGGTTAGCTTCTCTCGCTTGAGAGGTTTTATTATGGCTTTGGAATAGAGGAAAAAGAATGGAATACCTGAGAGTCTTGGGGAGCGATCAATCCAGTGGCGGACAAGAAGGCCGAAGAGGATGACGCTGAGGGAATTGGTGAGGTTGCTGAGTGCAGGCAGCAGCAAATACCGCCCACCTGGTACAGCGCCAAGCTCACAACGAAGCTCCACGATCGATCACTCTGCAAATCCAACACTCCCTCACTTCTTCCTCGCCTACTCCGCTACCCATGTGAAGAGGGCACAGCTAGCGTAAAGTTCTGGTGAAGACGCTGTCCTCCGCCTTCCGTGCTGGACTTTTCCTTGGCCATCCTCTGGACCCTCTGGGCAGAATCCAGCTCCGGCCGTCTGCTCGGAAGCGAACTTCATCGCTGACGTTGATGATGCGGATTTCATTGGCAGTAGGTGCGACGCCTAAGCTGCCCCCTGCCTTCTGCAATTCCCAAGCTTTTACTTCAACTTTTGTCCTATGTTATAATATAAGCAAAAATTGGCCAAAAAGATTCTCATTCGATCTCATTCATTCGCGGAGTTAAATAAAATGTATGGAGGTTCAGATTATACAATAAAAAGTGTAATTGAATTTAGGTCCGCCCTATGATGGCTCATCTCAGAAAACGCCTCCTAAATATTTGTGAGTTTCACTTGCTGCGACATACAATCACAAACTGAGTTTACTAAGGAAAATGGTGCGGAGATTGAGTATCGCTGGTATGCGTAATGAGGAAGAGCATCGTATTTGGTCGAGCAGTTGCAAAGTACGGGCGAAGAGCTGCTACAGCATCCTGATACCAATTTGAAATGCTTATTCGCCCGATTAGGTAAGGACTATCTTTGTTCGAATCCATCGCAAGGAGACGACCTGAGGAATGGGGGACGATTGCTATGCAATGCGAATCTGCAGCTGGGGCAGGAAGCAAAGGGGGGTGAACGACGAAGGTTCCTGGCGTTTGAGGGGTAGCCTCCGGAACTGTTTCCTCCGCCTCTTCCGTTCTCCTACCAGCTGCCAAAAAGGCTGCCTTGCGGCAAGGAATATTGGCAACCAATAACTGGCCAGCTTCACTACCAGACACTCTGGGAGAAAGAGAGGCGAGAAAGGGAGGAAGAGCAAATCCCATCTCACGAGGGGTGAAAGGGGGTACAGTGATAGAGTAAAAGAATCCATTGACGAAAGCGAACATCAAACAAGCTTGTCCTTGGCCAGCCATAGCAAGAAATGGTTGGGGCGCTGATCGGAGGGAAGGATAGGGTTCAGCGCGGGGCATCAAGTCATTGATAGTTCTAGGCACCATCACCACTAGAAAGAGGGGGCTTTCGTGCTCAGGTATTCGCAGGGAAAGATCACTACGACTCCTACGAATATCAGCCAAAATGTGGAGTCGAAAATTGGCACCAACAAGGTACTGAAGGAGATTTTGGTCCTGATAGATACGGACTGGCGGAATTCCATACCGGAATTGCATTGCTCAAAACGTAATAGGATGATGCCAATAGGTACAAAATAATGTGAATTTAACTACTTAAGAGAGCTTTTGTGAGAGGTCAACAAGTCAGGTGGACAAACATTTTGACCACCCCCCCCCCCCCCGTTTTTATATTTTTTTATGGAAAGTAGACATGTATTTAAGAATTTTGACAGAGTATGAGTGATCAAAACGGACAATTCGATTTTTGGCGAGTTTTTGAATCTGAAAAAAGGCCGATTTATCAATCATCTATAACTCTCAATTTGCTCAACGAATTTTGAGGATTTGACAACCAATCAAACCGTCTCAATGAGAAGAATATCTGGTACCATCGGCAGGCCAAATGTGGGGCTCTTTTCTCCAAAATTTGCAATTGCCTCGAGAAAAAGTCAAGGAAATACATTTTCTTTCATCCATATATTGGGCTGGCGCGAATAGAGCTTTAGCGAAGTGTCAGTGCCCAGCCCCTCTTTTCGACTCAGGTGTGTGAGGATTACTATACAAAATGACATCAAACGAGATGAGGGGAATGCGTGGTGCGGGGTTCCACCCACACCCATTCCTCAACCCCCTCTCCCTCCACGTCCCCCTTTGCATCCCCATCTACACTCACCTCACTCTTGAAAACTTTATGTAACAATGCGTACAAAGAATGGAAAACCTCTTGGGTCATTGGTATTAGAAACAAACTGCAAGCGTGGATTCGCCACAGCTTTTGGTAGTGCGGGAGTGATTGGATGGATGTTCTGCTTCACGTCACAGCCCATCCTTCACCGCCTTCCTCTTCGTCATGGACTAGCACGACTTCACTGCGCAACTCTGCCAATGCCAGCTATGCATCCGCCCGCTTTGAGGCCAGGACCTAGCCGCTGTGCAACCATCCGGATGAGGCAACAGCCCTATCAACAGCTATACTGCGGCCATCTTCTGCTTCTTCTTCTTCTTCTCTCTTCCAACTTGCAAAACGTGTGTACAGGAGGAAGCAGATAAGATAATCGGAGGACAAGTGAGAGCCTTCCCTTGCTTACCCTAGGGTGCAAGGAAGCAGGCCTCCACGAGCCTTCCAATGCCTAAGGAGGCCCAAAGCAGGACGAATGCTTGAAAGTGCAAAAAGACAGACCAAGGCCACCTTTCGGAGTGAACAACTTCTGCATCCGTTCAAGAGCTGCCCTTCCCTGCATCCAAGCGGCAGACAAGCATCCTTCCGAAGCCAGTTGAGCAAGGAAGAGACACCTGCGGCTGGATGAATGAATCTAAGTTCAGCTAATTGCGGCCACTACTGCATGCTGGCAGGGCAGAGCGCCTCATTTATCAACCTACGTGTATAAAAAGAGAACTCTGCTCTGTCTGCTCTCAGCTCTTTGAATGCGTCCGACTGCATTTGAGAGCTGCAGGAAATCGATTGAGAGCAAGAGCTCAAAGTTCGGACTTCTGGGCAGCTAAATGCCGCGGTGTGGGACTGCCTCAAGCGTGAGAGGAGTCCAGGGACTGGCCGTGGCCAGCTCCAATTTCAACCCTGCTTCCTCATGGAGACCTGACAAGGAGCGGAGCCGACGAAGCTCTCAGACTCAGCGCTACATTGCTTTATCAGCCGGAGCTGATGAGGAAGAACTAGAGCCCCGCCTGGAGCCCAAGGGAGACCAGTGCCCCTTCTGCCTCGGCAGCCATCAAGACATGGACTGCAAGGCCTTCAAGACCGCGGAGGAGAGGAAGGAACAGATCCGCAACTACAACCGCTGCTACAAGTGCCTCAGAAAAGGACACATGTCCAAACAGTGCCACACGCGCAACAACTGCCACAACTGCGACAACCCCTCCCATCACACCACTCTCTGCTACCAGCTCCATGGCTCCAATCAGTCTCAGAAAAGAGAAGGTAAGCGATAAGCAGTGTGTCTCCAGGAAACGCAAAATGGCTTAACGTAAAAAATAGGAATAACGAATATTTCAGAAATTGGCTCCAGGAAAACATGCAAAATACTGACAAAAATAATGCTAACGGTATTTTGTCGGTATTTTTTACGTTATTTAGGCAGCTATGAATGTCTATTTTGTCGATAACCATAGATGTTATTTGCAAATAAAATAACGAATAACAGGAAAATAATTAGGCCTTTTTTTGCATTTCTTTATCCTAAGTTCTTCCTAAGTTCCTTAGTTCTTTATCCTAAGATATTATTTAAAGTAATATCCTGTTTTTTTGTTATTTTTTACGTTATTTTATACGTTATTAATGCTTATTTTGTCGTTATTTTTAGACGTTATTTGCAAATAAAATAACGAATAACAGGAAAATAATTAGGCCTTTTTTTGCATTTCTTTTTTTACGACTTTCGTTTCTTTGCAGGCTGGGAAGTCCCCAGGTCACCTCAGAAGCCTCCCGCAGCCCTGAAAAAGCTTTAGAAGTCATCAGAAAACTCATAAAACAAAGGGAATTTTTAGCGGTGAATTTCCTGTTGGGGGGTCCGCAACGTAAAAAATAGGAATAACAAACTGAACACAAAAGTAATACGTTAACCATATAAACGACAAAAATAACGTATACAGGAAATATTTCATGGAGACACACTGGCGATAAGGCCACACGGAGCGCAATTCATGGGAAAGGAAGGAGAGCCGGGAGCAAAAGGACTCAGGCTTCCAAGAAACTCCTGACAAGGAAGATGCGTGACAGCGACGCGCATCCTTCTCCTCCTCCTCCTCCATCTGCCAGCAATTGCGTAGCCCTGGGCGCCCTTCTCAGCAGAGCTACCAGGTACCAGCCCCATCCCCAAACACCAAGTCCAGGAAAAGGGACCCAATCACATTCTCCATCTCAGCGAGAGCACCCACAGAGCAAGGAAGGGAGAGAGAAGCAAGAAGGACAAAGCCAGAGCCAAGGAAGCCGTTCGGGAAGCCTAGTGACACAGTGCCCAACTCCTGGCCCATCCCACTCTGACAACCATCCACGTTCAAGAGAAGGACGGAGTGGGAGCCAAGAGCGGAAAATGGCCTGCCTGCTGCCTCCATGACGGGGTTGGTGGGAGAAGTGAAGGAGAAGATGCCGGTGATGCTGATGTTCGAGGCGGAGATGAGTTTGGAGGATGACCACATCACCGCCCCCATCCAGTGCCTCCTGGACACTGGCTCCCAGATCACCACCATCTCCCGTGAAGTGGCCAATTTCCTTGACCTTTGCTCCCTGGTAAAACGACTGATCAGCATGGGAGTCTTTGGCCAGTGGAACTGCCAGAAGATGGCCATGGACTGAGTCTCTCTGGCCCTGACCAGCAACAATGGCTTCAGCTTCCCCATTGAGGCCTGGGTGGGGGAAGGGGCAGTGTGCCCTCCAATCTGGCTTGCCCCCGCCCTTCCTCCCGCCGACTGGGACGACCTCCACCACCAACCCCCTGACGTCCTGAACATGCCGCCAAGAGACAAAGAGGAGAGCTTCCGAGTGGACATCCATCCTCCTTGGCATTGACATCACCTCATCCCTCTTGGCCAGTGCTCTCTCTCACCACTCCCATCCTGCCCTCTCTCCGAATCCTCCACACTCACATTGGCAAGATGCTGATGGGAGTGGCGGATCCCAACCTACCAGCAGTGAGTGAGAAGAGAGTGAGGAAGGCGATGGCACTGGTGAACTCATCCATCGTCCATAGGTTAGCTATCATACTCTGGAGAGGGAAGGCATCTCAGAAGAGAAGCTTTCAACAACGACAAACAAATAAGTGTTGGAGAGATTCCGAGCACTCATCCAGAATACCAAAGAATACCAACAAAATAACTCAAGTCTTGTGTGCAATTTTCAGCTGTTCAACATGACATTTCTTCACTCAAAAGGAAAACTCTGTGGTTTCTCAACCAAATTCAAAAGTAAGCACACATTTAGAATCAGCAGTTATGAATTGTGAACAAAACAACTCAAGTCTTGTGCACAATTTTCAGCCGTTCAACATGACAATTCTTTACTCAAAAGGAAAAGTCTGTGGTTTCTCAACCGATTTCAAAAGTAAACACAGATTTGGAACCGGTATATATGAATTGTGAACAAAAAAACTCAAGTGTTCTGTTCAATTCTCAACCCTCCATTCGCTAAAGAGCAATATGTACGTTTTCGGAGAAAAATTGCGTCTACCCAAAAAAGTAATGTTTCAAATGGTCCGGGACCACTTCCACCCAGCCAGAATCGTAATGCGGCTCAATACCTTTCCAGAAAATCCATTCGCCCGTTCCCAGCAGTTGCAGAAAGTGACATATATATATATATACTAGTCATATTGGTCAGTGGCCGCGCTTCGCGCGGCCACCCTTCATTCAATTGCATTTCTTTTGTGAAATTAAATTTAAATCCATGATTGAACTTCATACAGTGAAAAAATATATTGAATCAGTCGTTAATCCTTTTCATAGGAATAACAAGCATAAAAACATGATAGAAACCAGTCAAACAAATACAATACATACATAAGAAAGTCAATTCAACTTTTAAGGTCCCAGTGGAATGTGAAATATTCAAAAACTTCTATCAATTCTGCTTCTATCTTCTATCAAGAACAATTTGAGGCAAATAACATTGCCTAAATCTCACTTTGCTTGCGATTACTTTGTCTTGAAGAATTACTTGAATCATTCCAAAAACCTTGGGCTCCTGGGTAGGCCAGAAATCGAAAAATTGCCATCAGTCAATCCATTTTTTTCAAATATTTTACTAAAATCTTTTTAAACTAATTGATGGATTTTAAGCAGAACTGTTGTAGCTTTAATTTAAAAAAAAGTCCGACAGAAAATGTTGTAAATTGGAGGAGCTATGAAGTTCCAAAGTCAAAAATTGCCCAAAAATCGCAAAAATGACAATGTTTTCGATTGTTTCATATTTTCAACGTTTTCCGTGCATGGATCCCCCCAATTAATTTTGAATAACTCATCAAGACCGATTCATAGAGCTATCATATGCCAGTATAAGTAAAGAATTCAGGGAGCGCCGAGACCCCTCCCAAAATGGCATCACCCGTATATAATAAGATATACAGACAAAAAGTTAGTATAGACCGCGAAGCGGTCAAAAATATGAGCGTAACCAGTGATGGTGCCTAACCTGGGTATTTCCCCTTTAACATGGAGACTATTTTCAAACCATTTTATTTTAATATCGTCAGAGGTAAAGTCGCATCATCTTAAACTGTTATGCCCCTCAACGATGTATACTGCTACGCATGAATACTGATGGGTGCAATATTGGGATTTTAGCATCATCCTATTACGAGAGCAAGTTTGGAAACAGAAGAAAAGACCCGTCGATTCTGAAGCTGCAAAGAATCGTTTTGTCGAGCAATCCTACGTGTTTAAATTGCGAAATTCCAATTTATTTTATTACAATTTTTGATTTTACAGAGGCTATGAAACCCAAGAAGTTACAATCTAAAATTTGCAGCACAATCTAAAATGTCAATCTTTTTTATGCTTTACTTTATTTGCTCCGCTAGGGCTGCCCTCCTTTCCAAGAGAACTTACCACTTAGAAGACCTGACGCGCTTCCCGAGGCTCACCAGACCGATATGATCTGGACGCGCTGGGCCAGGCTGAACGCTTGATCTGCACAAAAAGCTTTAAACGGGGCTGCCAAAGCCAAGGCTGAAGTTGAGTAGATGCAGGAAAGGAAAGTTAGAAGAAGAGAGGTGAAAGGAAAAGGTAGAAGAAGAGAGAAGAGACTAAGTCAGGTCAACGGAGTCATGAAAACTTCTGAGTTTAAATGAGTTAAGAGAGCTTTTCTGAGAAGGTGAAATATCTTAAATAGGGGGACGGACAAACATTTTTACCCCCCCCCCCCCCCCCCCTTTTTATATTGGGCTGGCACGAGGGAGCATTGCAACTGTCAGCGCCCAGCCCCTCTTTTCGACCCAGGTGTATGTTTTGAGGGTTATTGCCAGATCTTAAAATTGATACGGATTTTTCTCATCCCAAACTCAATCAAACTTTCTGATTCTTGTTGCATTGGAAAGAGCAGCATCGAATTGAGGGGGTACTCTCGAAAAGCAGCCAACTCAAGGACTCTCCCTGGCATATTTCATTTGACTATATTTCTTGCTGCTTTGTCTCTCTGCTGGGTGCCGAAAAAGCGACGAAAACGAAAACGAAATTGGCTATACTTTTTTTCAAATCTGGCAGGGTGGAAGTGGTCCCGGACTATTTGAAACATTACTATTTTGAGTAGAAAACTTTTTTCAGAAAATGTATATTTTGCTCTGTATCAGCTGTACTGTTAAGATTTGAACAGAAGACTCGAGTTTTTTTGTTCACAATTAATATATAGCGGTTCCAAATCTGTGCTTACTTTTGAAATTCGTGAATAAACCACAGACCCGCCCTTTTGAGTGACAAACTTTGCGGCATTCAACAAACAACATCAATAATATTGTGACGCTAGCAGCTGAATTGTTGAGATTTGAACAGAAGACTTAAGTTTTTTGTTCACAATCCTAGGGCGCGACAGCGCCCTAGTTATGAATGGGTGATCGAGTTTTCCATGTTGTTCCAGGCGTCGGCCCCTGGATCGGCTCCGACTCTGCTGGAGTTTGGTCCTCTTCCTCCCCTCTATCCCCCGGTTGCTCTTCCTTCCCGGTTCCGTGGGGGGGTCTCCGTTGGCTCCAGCTCCAGTTCCGTGGGTGTCCTCTGGCCTTCCCGGCCGTTCCTGCAGCCTTCCTTCCTCCAGGTGGGGGATTGATTTCCCCTTCTTGGCCAGGGTTCCTGTGCAGGATGTCGGCTTTCCCGTTCAAGGAGCAATTTCTTGGTTCGGGATCAGATACGGTGGGTGTCCCTTAAACCTTCCTGTCCACAGCGCTCCCACCGCTTTGAGGATCGCCCATCACAGTCTGGGCCTGTTAGTCGTGGGGCTCCGCCTTGTGTAGCAAATCCTACAGGATCAGCTTGATCATCACTATTGAATCCTCCACACTGGCAGCATAGGCCGATTAGCTGCCAGGGCTATGACACAGCTAATGATACCTTGTAGCCAAGTGAGCGCTCCCCAGAATGGAGAGGGGCCCAGCTCACTATTTCTCCTGCTTCGGCCTATTTGACACCACGTTAGCTCCCCCTTCTCGTTGGGGTCCAGGAAATGTAAACTGGCTGCATGGTGGAGGACCGCCGCATGTTTGAGGGCTCCTCAGTCAGTGTCTGCCTCAGGCTGTCCAAGCCATACATGAAGTAGGCATCGAAGAATCAAGAGCTGTCCGGCTCAACTAAGGTTTTCCGGGAGGAATGAGAAGAGGCCCCAGCTCACTATTTCTCCTGCTTGGCCTATTTGACGCACGTTTAGCTCCCCCTTACTCGTCGGGTTGCAGGAAATGTAAACTGGCTGCATGGTGGAGGACCGCCGCATGTTTGAGGGCTCCTTCAGTCAGTGTCTGCCTGGGGCTGCCCAAGCCATACGTAAAGTAGGCGTGGAAAATAGGAGTGTCCTGGTGGAGCTCTAAGGTTTCCGGTTGCATGGGCCCCGGGAGGCGGGGGGTATCCTCCACATCCGCCTCCTCTTCCGTCCCTTCTGGGGTGACCCAGATGGTCCTGTTCTTCAACTGAACCAACTGGCTTCGGGCATGGCTACATAACTCCCTGGGGGGTAGGGTTACTATCTCGTTGTTTGCTAGGGTGAGGAAGGCCTGTCCCTTCGTGTCCCCTACCTGGTAGGAGATGGGCACCACCCCCTTCCAGCACTGGGGCGCTTTCCTGAATTGGTACTGGTCATCCTTAAGCTCGTGGCAACTGCGTATCTTGATATATGACCCGGTGATTTCCGCCTGCACCGGCTTCCTCAGGACTTGCCGCAATAGCCAAGTGGGCTGGGCTAATAAGAGTGTCCTGTAGTTGAGGGCACTCAGTTTGGCCGTCTGGCAGGCCGCCCTGGCGTTGACTAGGAAAGCCTTCCGTGTCATACGCTGCATATCTGTCCATATGCCCTGCAGGCGCGCGGCCAAATACTGCTCTGATACTAGCCCCACCAGGTCTTTCCCTAGGCGCAGCTTCTCCCTGGTGCTTCTCCTAGGTCGATTGCTAAGCATTTCTGGCCTGGTCCAGTTGCGGGGCCTGCTTGCTAGCGGCGTGATCCAAATTCCCTGGTCGCTCAGTCGAGCCTTAAGGCCACAGGGGGGTTTCCTGGCCTTCGCATGGTGAAAGGTGAGGGCTAGGTTTTCGTCCTCGCTCAGGAAGGTCTGGCCTACCCGCGTACCCTTAATGTCCTTGAAGGGAAGGATAGGGCAAACTACGGAGCTGTCTACGTCCCACATGGCCCTTGCTTTGGTGGCCGCTACTTGGCAATGCCCCTGGGTGTAATTGCACCCTACTAAGTCAACTGATAAGGATGATGGGGAGGAGTCCCCATGGCGCATGTGGACGGAGGTATACTCTAAGGAACACCCTCCCGCTATTCTCACTACCCAGCGACAGCAATCGATGACAGGGGTTCCCCAGGCCCTGGACAGGGGCTGGGCCACCTTCCATATCGTGGGGGTTTCCGCTAGCTGGGTGAGGTTTCCAAACTCGCATACCTTTTTCTCTCTCATGTCACGGCACTCTTCCTCCGTGACGGGGAGGTCTTCCGTTTCCTCTTCCGTCGCCGCGTGGGTGTAGAAGAGGAAGACCTTCATCCGCAGTGTCGTCCGTTTCTTCCTGCAGATCTGGGCGGGGGTTGTGTGTTCCCACACGTTATTTTTGTAAAGTCTGAGTGTTTGGTTGAGGGGATGACCCATCACGTCCTTTTCCCGGACAGTACATGGCACCTCTTTGGGGAGCTTCCATAGGTGCCCTCCCGCTGCTTCCTCGCACAGCAGGGGGTTCGTCGGCAGTCCCTGGCCGAAGACGCCTCCGATCATAGTCAACACCATGATGAGGGCCAGGGCCACCGTGGTCAGTCCCCACTTTGGCGTGACGGGACTTCCGGTCCAGTTGGCCTGTATGTGTCCCTCATCTTGCATGGACCATTGTTCTAACCCCACGGGTTCCGGTTCCTTTTCCTGCCCCGGAGGGCCGAGGGCCAGTGCGTGTGCCTGTCGCGGGGGCGGTGGTCCTCCCGGTGTGGGGGGTCGTTCCTGGCCGCCATAGTCCCGCTCATCGCGGGCCCCTTCTCGCGCGTAGCTGTAGCGCTCCGGTGGGGCTCTTCCCCGTGGGGGCCCCTGGTCCTCGTATCTGGCCGGAGGGTATGCCCCTCGGATGTTTCGACGGGGTGGGTCCCCATATCGGTTGTCTCCACGACCTCCGTCGTAGCCCTCCCTCCGGCGATCCGCGTAGCGCTCACGCTCTTCCGGTCCTCGCCTGTAGTCGTAGTCACGGGGGCGGCGATCATCACGTCCCCCGCCGCGGCCATCCCGGCCTCCATACCCTTGGTCTCCCCGGTATCCTTGCCGGTTGGAGTTCTGCCGGAAGGAGTTCCCTCGGCCGCCATTCCGGCGGAAGTTGTCCCTCGCCGGGGCTTCGTATTCGTCACGGCGTCGGGGTGGAGGGCCCCTTCCGGTGGAGTAAGCGGGTTCCTGGGGCGCCTGAGGGCACTGCGCCTTCACGTGGCCGTCTTGTCCACAATTCCAACACGTCAGCGGGCGGTACCGCGGGCTCTCCCCGCTGGAGTTCCGCCGTCGCAGTGTGGGACAGCGATCCGCCTGGTGGTCGGGAGAATTGCAGTGTTGGCAGCGGGGTGATCGCTCCGTCTCTGTCTGACGAGCTTGCAGTTCCTTCAGCTGCTTCGCAATCTTGTCCACATCCGCCTCCCCGTTTCTGTCGGTGAGGTTGCCGGTCAGAATGTTGACCTGCCGCTTTCGCTCTGGCGGCAGCGTCTCCTGGATGGACTGCAGAAGCTCTGCGTCCCGTATGGCCTGCTGCAGGTTCTCATACTGCTTCAGCATAATGTGGAGTCGCGTACTCGGATGCACCCCATCCTGGAATTTCTGCAGTGCCATGGCCTCCTGGTCCACATGTGGGAGAGTTGGGTAGGCCTTCTTAATCATCCGTAAGAGCTCAAACCCGAAGGTAGCCGCGTCCTCGGTCGTTCCTTGCGTCCGCTTGTTGAGGCGGGCTATGATGAGTCGATTCTCCCCTTGAATGGAGAGGACCCGGGTGAGATGTGCTCTCAGCTCTTCATAGGTGATCTCCGCGGGAGGCGCCACCGGAGGGTCAGCCCCCGCATTCCGCGCGATTTCGGCCTGGCGCTCCGCCTCGCGGGTCTCCAGGAAGCTTGCCGCGGCGATCTCCGCCGCCCCCCTCAAATAGGGTTGGACCATCACCAACCGTCGGTTGTCCGGGACATTGGTGGCCGCGCAGATCTTCTCGAAGCGCTCGAACCAGTCGGTTACAGACAGGTCTCGACTGGCGCAGGCGAACGGCTCGATGGTCAGGTGCGCTAAGCGCATGCCCTGAGCTGCCATTTCTCGTAGTACCTCCTGTACCTGGGCTTGTCGTCTCGGGCCCGGCTGCGCCTGCAGTTCCTGCAGCCGCTGTCGAAGATCGGCTAACTGAGCTTGGATGGCCTGAGCTTCCGCTCCTTGGTCCTCCTGCGGTTGGAGTTGGCCAACCTGCTGCTGTACCTGGCCTAGTCGGTCTAGGACCTCTTGAACCTGGGGTCCGGCGTCCGGTGGCCCGGGGACTAGCTGTAGTCGCTCGTGGATCTGCCCTCTAACCTCAGCACAGAGGTTTATCCGGAGCTGCCGCAGGTGCTCCTGCTGGTGCTCTAGCAGGCGTCTCTCGACGGCCCTTAGTTGTACGTCGTTGAGTACCTGATTTGGTTCAAGTAAGGGTTCTGGTCTGATGGGTGGTCGCCTCGCCAGATCTCTGCCGGCCTCTTCTGCCTCTGGCGGTCCAGGCGCGAGCTCCGCGTCAGCGGCACGCTCTCGTTCCACGGTTCTGGCTCGTCGGACACGTCCGAGGTCCTCCTCGTTGTCCGAAGCCGGTTCTCGTTCTCTGATACCCCCTACTGGGTATGGGTTCCGGGCGTGCCGTACAGAGTGACGTCTCCTCTGTGTACCCCGTCTGTCTTCTTCTCGTGGAGTGGGAGCCTCACGCCGTCCCTGTTCCTCCACCGTCCAA
>JASANA010007033.1:0-45234 GCA_030248095.1 Ptycholaimellus sp. GST1_10
AGGAGGAGGCGTGGGCACGCCCCTTTGACTGGGCCTCTTCGACGCGCCTCGCGGCCTGCAAGGCGGCTTGCAGGCTGGGATAGACCTGGAGGGCGAGAGCGGCACGGAAGGGGGGCAGGAGACCTTCTGTGAACTGCTCCATGGCCTTGTGATCGCGGTCGCGGGCGCCGAGCTCCGGGTAGGCCTTGCCCACCAAACTGACCAGCTTGGAGGAGTAGGCAGTGCAGGACTGACCGTTCTTCTGGAAGCAGTCCTGGAAGCGGCGCCGGTAGCTGCGGTGACTAGGGGCGGAGTCCAGGGCAGTGGCGAGGGCGTCGGCGAGGGTGATCCAGGTGTAGGCCGGGAGAGCGGCGTCGTCCTGGCGCTCGTCGGCGCGCATGGCGAGGAGGTGGGAGGCCTGGGCGCCGGCCTCTCTGTTCAGGTAGCCCACCAGCATCTGCATGCGGTCCGCATCGGCCAAGTTGGCGTCCTGGAAGATGCGGCGGAACTCACGGAACCAGTCAGAGAACTCTCCGTGCTCGGCCTGGTTGCGGTAGACCTTGAGGTTGGGCAGGCGGAAGTTGGCGCGGAGGTCCAGGCGGGCCGTGGGGGCGGCGGGTGCCGGGGCGGCGAGCACGCTGCCCTGGCCGTTGGGCAGGACGTGGTCGTTGTCGGCCATCTGGGCTGCCTGCAAAGGTTGTGGAGGGAGACCTGGTTGAGCTTCTGCGGCTGCAGGGGGAGGCGGGGGAGGCTCAGCAGGGGCGGGCGGCTGCTGCTGGGGAAGCTGCAGGAAGAGGGCTCGGACCTCGGCTTCTGCAAGGACCCGGGCGGCTTCTGCTGCTCCGGCGGTGGCTGCGAGGGCGTCGGCTACGGCGGCGGCGGCTTCCTGCTGCTCTTGGACCTCGCGCTGAGCCTGGTGCTGCTGGTCTAGCTGCTGCTGGACCTGCTCGAGCTCCTCACGGATGCGCTGCTCCTTGGCGAGTCTGAGGTTGAGGGCGGCTTCCTGCTGGCGGATCTCCTGCTGGCGCTGCTCGACGAGGAGGAGCTGCTGCTGGTGGTGGCGCTCGCGCTCTACGAGCTCCTGTCGGCGCTCTTCGTCGGCGGCTGCTCGCTGCTCTACCAGGCGCTGCTGGGCGGCAAGCTCTCGGTGGTCACGAGCGAGGGCGGCCTGGGCTTGATGGAGGGCGTGGGCGGCGGCCTCGTCGACCTGCTGGGCGGCGGCGTCGGCGTCTCCTCGCTCGGTCACCGGCTCCGGGTCCGCCACCAGCTGCTGCTCTCCCACCGGGTCCTGGAAAGCTTCTGCTTCCAGGCTGGAGTCAGGAGATGCTGCTGCAGCAATCTCCTCTTCTCTCAGGCTTCGCCTTCTGGCTGCTTGTCTTTGTGCTCGCTGCAGCTCTTGGTGCTCTGCACGCAAGCGCTTCTGTTCAAGTTCACGCTTGTGTGCCTGCTGTTCTTCTTGCTGCCTTCTGGCACTCAGCTTAGCAAAGCTTGTCAATAGAGAAAGGCGGCAGCGTACTGCCTTCTGGATTCAAACACAAAATGTACACAATAGAGAGGAACTATACACGGGCCTTGTACGCCAGTCTAACGCACGCGGTTAAAGCCCTCCGGCGCAGTCGTCCTAACGAACAACTGCGCTCAAATGCCCGCCTCCCGACTCGGCTGCGCCTACCCAGCAGTGTCCGCGCTCACTGGGTAGCGGACAGGAGCCGTTATGATTTAGGACAAGTCAAGATCTGCCCTGGCAGGAGGATGCCTTAAAGAGGGTCTTCTGGACTCCCGCGTGCCCCCGGTTTCCCCCCCCCCCGACAGCTTCGGCTTACCAACCTCGACCCTTGGTACTTGATCACCAGTCACGCCTCGTGAGCCGTTCAGCTGGCCAGTAGACTGCTCCCAGCAGTCCACCAGATAGCTGGAGAAGAAGAAAAAGAGGATCTGATCTAGAGAGAAAGGCCGCAGCATACTGCGTTCAGGTTCGCAAAGATGAAAAGGGGACGGGGAAGGGGAGTGAGGGCGGGCGCGTCACGCATCAAAAGAGCCTCACTCTGGGCACCACGTAGTGGAAGAATTGGATTCCTCCACCTCCCGCGCCTATGCTACGTTGTTGCGGACCTTCAGCTACGGCTGACCAAAGTTTATCAATCGAATCTCTCCTCCAAGCTGAACAAACGAGACGATTTCCACAGACTGGGGCGAATGAGCTGGAGCAAGGGCTTTTGTAGGCAGGGATGTTTTGGGGAGGGCGGAGGAGGTAGTTCAGACACACGTAGGGGGTGCGACAGAATGGGCGTGGAGGAGGGGTGTCTGTGGGGCAGTGCGGAGGAAAATAGGGCGCCGAGCGGGAAGGCGAGTGGCTGGACAGTTGAAAAGGGGCAGGAACGCTGGCGGCAAGGCCTGGAGGGATGGGGAATGGGGTGTTTGGAGGAAGAACAATGAAGGCAGGGCCAGTGCAGTGGATATGGAAAGAGGAAGGGATTGGCGATGAAGATGATGGCATGGTAGGGAGTGAAGCTGACACATTGAAAAGAAATTTTCTATGACGAGTCCTTCCGCCAGCACCTGGACAACATCACTCGACCTTGCGTCCGCAACCTCACCTTTTCCACTAATCAATACGATCATCACATCCATGGGAAAGGCCATGACAGGTCCCTTTTCATGCCTGCGCACTCTTCTTCTTCTTCTGCTTACTTACCCATTCTTCTGCTTACTCTTCTGCTCCCAAAACACCTAACGAAGACTAAAAAGTACGCGCAGTAAATTGGATCCAGCTATAGTGGGGCCTCAACTCGGTTTGCACACTGAAAAAAAAATAAACTGTGGAAAAGTGGCAAATTTGTAAATGTGTCTGAATTGTCCTGAGGTTGAATAATTTCTAGGCAGCAGTACTTAATGATGTGGGCGGACAACTTCACGAATTCAAAATTTGTGGGCGGAGTGGACTCGGATGCATACTTCAAAACGGCGATAACGAAGGCAGATCTCTTTGATGCCGAGAATCGACCGCGCGTTTGGTGGCAATACCAATGGAACGTCAAAGACCCCGGGGCCTTGGATGCTTTCCTTACCAGGATTCCCAACAACATTCGCTGGTCCATCAACAGGGAGCCCGTTGAAGGCCTCTTCCCAAACTAGCCGAATGTGAGGATAATTAGCCTTAAGGTCCGTTCAATGATGCGCTTCCCGGCTATTTTCCGTCTGGAAGACATCAAAATGTGCCGCTCTATGATACTCAAAGCACACCCAGAGTTTCCAAACTTCGATGCCTACTTCCGAGCCTACCGCAAACGGGATCTCGTCTGCCAATTCTGTCTCATAGCAAGCTGCGTCTGGCATGGGGCACGGGACGCCTACGCCTGGCACCTGGTCATGCCGCCCAGCCATCGCCACCGCGACACCCTCACTCTGGAGGAGGCTATCCAGAAGGAGGGCCTCCACAAGGACCTCTTCCGCCCTTTCCCTCTGGCCGCCGGCCATGGCTTCTACGAGCTTGGCAAGGAGTTGCATCTTAACTCTCTTTCTCTCTTCTCTACCCAGCTGCGTCTGGCATGGGGCCCGGGACGCCTACGCCTGGCACCTGGTCCTGCCGCCCAGCCATCGCCACCGCGACACCCTCACTCTGGAGGAGGCTATCCAGAAGGAGGGCCTCCACAAGGACCTCTTCCGCCCTTTCCCTCTGGCCGCCGGCCATGGCTTCTACGAGCTTGGCAAGGAGTTGCATCTTAACTCTCTTTCTCTCTTCTCTACCCAGCTGCGTCTGGCATGGGGCCCGGGACGCCTACGCCTGGCACCTGGTCCTGCCGCCCAGCCATCGCCACCGCGACAGCCACCGCGGCCCAGCGAAGTCTCTTCGTTACTGCAGGAGATATGTGGATGACATTCTGGCCGTCGACACGGATGTGCTCCAGACTAGATTCAGGGACATATACCCTGACTCACTTCCTTTAGCATTCGAGGATGCAAAGGATGGTTGGATGCACTTTCTGGACCTCAATATTGAGGCGGGAGGTAAGAAAAGGAAGCTCTACGACAAACGTCGAGACTTCAATTTCAAGGTCCTAGCTCTACCGTTCAAGGATAGCAACCAAGACAGTAGAGTGGGGCCAAACGTCCTTTTCAGCCAGGTTATTCGGATCGCAAGAGCGACCAATACCTGGGACAACTTCCTGGAAGACGTCATCCTCCTAGGGTTGACCTTCTTGGATAGGGGATACACGGGAAAGGATATAGGGAAAAGCCTTAAAAAGCTCACCCTATCCTACCCTTACATCGCATACAACATGGATGGCTTTGTGCAATCTTCCTGGAAGAATCTGCACACAACCATCATGTGTGCAATGGCAAGAGAAGAAGAGAAATCACTTCACTCGCCACCTACAAGCAGGCTTATACTGATGAGCCAGCCTGCGACGGGTCTATGATTAAATGGCGAAACCCGTGGACTTGCACTAAATCGCTGGATTTAATGCAGTTCTCTCCTCCAGCTTGCTGGATAGGCCTCTTTGGCATTATCGCTGGATAATACCATGAGCGCCGAACTACGAACAAACATCCCATGATCGGCTCAGGCTGACTTGGGACTGTTCCAATTGCATTAAAGCAATAAAAACTGATCACCCAGCTGCAGGGTAGCCTGCCTACGCGTAATTTACGCGGGCTTGCTTAACTGTGGCACTGTGATTCCCTTTGGGGTTTACAGCAGCTTTTGCAACTCTTTTCTCGCAGCGCAGAAAAGTCAACTCCAAAAGGAGGGGGCAGCTCTAAGCTAAGAGGGGGACTAAGGCATGGAGAGGACGATCAAGGGGGCTTATCAGTTCCCATGACGTTCCTGGCCGCCGGCCTGCACACGCTGACGCTTGCGACGCTTGCCGAAAGCTGTGCTGGGACGGCTCTCCAGCTTCTCGTAGTTTGGGGCCTCCTTCAGAATTTGAAGAGAGTGCCAGGAGAACAATCTGCACCCAATCGGAAACCTCAGGGCGGACGGGGCGCAGAATCGGCATCTGACGGAACTCAAAGGGTGGGCGAACAACCAGGTCTCTGCGTTGGGGAGCCTCCATTTTGTGTTTCCTTCTTTGGCAGCCAAACTCACACTGAGTGAGGCGTATTACACGCCCCTTGAGGTGAGAGGTGATTTATTTTGATGGCCTCTGGGCCACAAAGACATCCCCTCCCTTCTTGTTGCAAACAGGTCCAGCTCTGCTGGGCGCCTCTTTTCTCAAACGTTCCCGTGAACAAATTGGCAAGAGAAGGCATGTGAGCAACGAAAGGGACAGAAAAACACTGTGCTTGAAACATTGAGCAAATTGAGACCAAATTCGAAAATTTCTCAAGAAAAAGACAGTGCTGAAAATTGGGACTAGTAGAGGTTGGAGCGGAATTTCTTCCCCTGACCTCCGGTCTCCCCGCCATCAGCGCCTGCATGGCGCTTATGGCCTCCGGAATCCTTAGCGGGAACAGGGGCAGGCCTAGACTGCCCTCCACCCGCGGGACGGCCACCAGACTCCTTCTGCTCTGAATGAAATGACATTCAGACCAGAGTGAAGCACAGATCCTGAAAAGAAAGGGGTACTGTTCTTCTTCTCTTTCCGCTTGTTGCCGACGGTCTGCCAAGCAGGCTGCTGCTGAGCGGAAGGAGCTGCCACCGTGACCGGCGCCTGGACGGCAGGAGCAGCGGTAGATCCCTCAGGGTTCTCTGCGGCACTGCCTCCAGCGACGGACACTTCTTGCTCTGCAACTCCTCAGGTGGGCATAGACAAGAAAACCGGACAATCTACTCTTCTTGGCCTTGCTGGCCGGAGGAGCAGGTGGAGGGTAGCGCTTGAGAAGGTCGGCCCACGGGTCATCGGCCGCCTTGCCCTCCTCCTCCTTCACCTCCTCTTCTTCCACTTCCACATCGCTCTCCACCACGAGAGGCGGATCTGGGCAGGGAAAAAGATGAGGGGGAGTAAAAAAGTATAATTCCCACAAACCTGGAATGCGCTTGGCCTTGTCGGCTGCTTCCAGTGCCTGAAGAACAGGTGAAATATGCTCGTACAAAAGGGGCAGGTGCGCAGATGATAGGAACTGAAAAATCTTACATTTGCAAACCGGACTCCCAGAGCTCTCTTCTTGGCGACCTGAGCCGCTTCGGTGAACTGGGCGCGAAGGAGAGAAGCTTGAGTGATGGGGTCGGGGCAGAGCTTGCGCTGCTGCTTGCCCAGGAGGGCCTTGGCCGTCTTGCGCCACGCCGATCCCCACCACTGCTCCAGCAGGGCCTCGAAGCCCTCGATATCCCACTTCAACCCTATCCTTTTCGAGAAAAATCTTCTCAAAAGAATAGAAGAGTCCTACGAGAACATTCAGGAACTGAATCTCTCCAGGGACTTTGGGGAAAAAGACGGGGAGAGGGACGGAAGTGTAGGCGGCAGCCAGCTTCAGCGTCCACCCGATCCGAATCTCCTCCCGCTCTGCACTTCCCAGAGCAGATGATGAAGAGGTGAAAGGGTACCTAGCCTAAGCTCTGACCTTCGGCCGTGGTGAATCCACGGTAGAGACGAAGGTCTTGAGTGATGGCGGGGACTACTTTGCCCTGGAACCGCTTCGCAGTGAACATACCTGCCCGTAGGATCAGGTAGTCCACTTTGATCTGGTTGATGCGGAACCAAAGCGTAGGCTCTGGCTTCCTGCACAAACAGATCGATAAAACCAGCAAACAATTCGATCAGAAAGGGTACTTCGTGTGCCAGTTCTGCTTGATGGACTCCATGATGCCGGTGCAGACCTTGCCGCCCACTGAGGCTACCAAGACCTGTCACGACACCATGAGTCTTCCTAGACACAAAAGACCTCCACTCACCTGCTCCAGCCACCCTCGCTGGTCACGGTGCGTTTGGTCTAGGTTCTGGTGCTTTCCGCCGATCAACTCGATCGGGAAATTGCGAAAGCCCACCACCTCAGCGGCATCTGCAAAATCACTTCTTTCTGCTTTCAAGGTCTGAGGGAAGGTCCTGACAACAGGTCTTCTCGAGCTCTTCAAAGCGGAACTGAGTGTCGACTTGAACATGGGTGAGACGTTCAATTCGCTCGGCCAGCACACGATTGTATCGCCTTTGGTCGTCAAAGGCCTGCAGCATTGTCGAGATGTTGAGCTGAAATCGGAAACAAATTCCTTTTTCACAAAACACTCCTCAGACCTTCTCGAACCTCCATATTGGCTAGGTGGTCAAAGAATTTGGGAAGGACGGCCTTGTAGGCGTCCGGATCGGATTCCTTGGCCAGCCCCGGGTTCGCGAGGGCGAAGCTGGTCTGCTTTCGGCCCTCCGTCGATCGCAGTCCGGCACCCATCTGCTCCACCACCAACAGGGCTCAAATGATCCCTACAGTGTCAGAGCAAGGACACCAAACACTGCAAAAAGCATTCCAACATCCGTTTGCACGCTGACGAAGCTGCATCTGATGTCGCATGTGCTTGACGAGCTCTTCAGACGGAAGCTGCAGCTTCCTTGGATCTACAGGTCCGTCTGCCATCTCGCCTTTCGCTCCTTTTCCACCTTTTTCACCTGCTGCGACAAAGAGTGGTCAAGGGATGTTGAGCAACCGCAGGGGGTTCCCTGGTATGGACTTGCGCAGTTTTCGCAAACTGCGTCTCCTAGAATAGTAGGCTGCTACTATTTTGCGCGCCAATCCAGCCAAACCCACCAAAAAGTACCACCTCTTTGACATTGACTTCTCATTACACCAAACATGATGAATCAAAGCCAAAGAATACCGTTACGTCGTAGCCGGAGGAACCTACGGGTTACCAATGGTCACGACACCCACGCTCTTACTGTTACCGGGCGGGCAGTTTGTAGTCAACAAGTCCAGTTGCGGGCGACGCCTATTGGGGCCTCAGCAAGCCAAAGGGCTGCAGGGCACATTACTCCGCCGGATGGACGTCAGAGGCTGAACGGACATCCAGCGGGGGGGCTTGAGCTGAAACCCTCAGAGGTGAAAGCTCATGCCCACTACCGGTGCGACGGGAGTCTACTTGAAGCAGATGAGGAAGCTCATTTACTGCAAGTAGCTGCTACGTCTATACCCTGTAACAGGTGCAAAATCTGCACTCTGTGGGAACCAAGGAGAGGTACGATCCTTGTGAATGGAAGCGCCTACAAGAAAATTGTGGCTCAACCATCTCCCGAAGCAAACTGCTTGACCAGCAATGTTATTTACATGCTGGCATGCAGTGAGCCAGGTTGCAACATGCGTTATGTGGGTCAGACCACTAGAAGTCTGAAACACAGAATTGGGCAGCATATGAGCAATTTGCGATGCAATTCGCAGAACAATTTGCTCTATGCCCATTTCAGGAACGGACATGGAAGGACAGTTGTCCCTACCATCCAAATACTGAAAACGTGCGAAACAAAAAAGGAGCTAGATGAAGCCGAAACGGCATACATACTAGCTCTCAATTCTGTTCACCCTTGGGGGCTGAACACGAATTGTTCGGGGTACGGCTCCATACAAAGAGACACTGATCCCTTTGATAGGCGAAAAATACCCTGGTTTACGGTGTCTCTCAAAAATCCTGTTACGAGGTGGGCCACCTCTAAAAGAGGTCATGGGAAAAGAACTCCAATAGGGGAGCTTACCCATGAAATCCTACAGGATATGGGCCAATTTATTAAAAATAATAAATTTGCCCTCACAATCGTCGAAAACTTTTTAAAGTCAAAAACGATTAAAACTCTCACCGCGCTCGCTAAATACTTAGCAAGTGCATCTGGTACATTTGGCTACAGATGTTACCAGATAGTGGCAAGTTTTCTGGCGTGCAAAAACACCAAAGGAAAACAGCCAAAACCGGCCCCGGCTAAAGTACGAGTACCATTTGACTATGTCAATCAGTACTCAGAAATAGCACACCCAAATAAAGTCCTTAAAAGGGTGAAAACGGGCATGGGATTGAGTACTAACGAATTCCAATTCGTTACTCATCCTCCTAAAACTCTAGGAAGCTATTTGCTGAATTACAGCAAATTTTTGAAAAACCTGACTCAAGAGGAACTAAAAAGTATAGTGTCCTCAGAGTGCGAATGTGAATCCCGGTCGACCTTTATTAAGGTCAATGGGCACATCAATACAGGCAATTTCAGCTGGATGCCTGAGTCTATACGACGTCTCCTTGAAAAAGGGACGAAGTATAGACCTCACATGATTCTGGGGCCTGAATCGGCCATTGAGTCATGCGAAGGAAGCTTGGCCCTTTTCTGCCAAAAATTGAAAGAAAAAGGCCAGATCACAGGTCCTACTCAAGACCTCCTGATCGAACGATACTCTGCGGAGCTGGAAAGGCTTAAAAACCGATTCAGCACGGAGACGAGGAAGTGGAAACAATATGGCAACCGAGTTTCCTTGGAAACGGAGGCCATTAAAAGAGCAAAAGAACTTCATTCGAAGTTCGTTCTCACTCCGGTCGACAAAGCGGCAACCAATTTTGCACTCCTGTGCAAAAAAGGCTACGCTTTACGCCTGTGTGAAGAAATGGGAATAAACATCGATGGCAACTCAATAGCCATCGATGGCAATGGCACCTATCGACCTTCCGGCCAAACCGAGGAGGATCTGGTCCATAAACACGATACGCTTACTGTCAGATTTCTCTCTGAAAGCGTATCGGAAGACAATTGCCAGATACCCTGCATCTGGCATAGTCCAAAGTATCACAAGAACCCACCCAAGGCCCGCTTTATAGCCGGCGCCAAAAGGAGCTCAACGAGGCAATTATGCGTTTCGTTGACAAGGGTTCTTTCATGCCTCAAAAAACACTGGAACTGGTATTGCCAGACAATATCAGACCAGAAAGGGCTTAATCTGAATTGGAGCGTTTCCAACTCTATCCAGATTGGCCACATGCTCGATACAATGGGCAGAGGCAGAACAGGTCGCTTGTCCACGGCCGACTTCAGTACCTTGTTCACTGCTTTAGAACACGGTCTGATTAAAGGAAAGCTTTTCGAGATTTACGAAATTCTTTTCCGAAAATACAAGTACGTCTCATTGTCAGGATACCTGCACAATGAAGACCGAAAGGCAGCAAACTCCCTTACGGTTCACAGCCTACGGGAACTAACGGCAGATTTGACGGACAATTCGTTTGTAAAATTTGCCGGTATCTGTTTCAGACAGATAAAAGGAGTCAGCATGGGAGCTAGCTGTAGCCCCATCATAGCAGACCTCGTTCTATCCAAAATGGAATTCGATTTCTGCAATCATCCAGACAATCGTGCGGCAGCGAAGTCTCTTCGTTACTGCAGGAGATATGTGGATGACATTCTGGCCGTCGACACGGATGTGCTCCAGACTAGATTCAGGGACATATACCCTGACTCACTTCCTTTAGCATTCGAGGATGCAAAGGATGGTTGGATGCACTTTCTGGACCTCAATATTGAGGCGGGAGGTAAGAAAAGGAAGCTCTACGACAAACGTCGAGACTTCAATTTCAAGGTCCTAGCTCTACCGTTCAAGGATAGCAACCAAGACAGTAGAGTGGGGCCAAACGTCCTTTTCAGCCAGGTTATTCGGATCGCAAGAGCGACCAATACCTGGGACAACTTCCTGGAAGACGTCATCCTCCTAGGGTTGACCTTCTTGGATAGGGGATACACGGGAAAGGATATAGGGAAAAGCCTTAAAAAGCTCACCCTATCCTACCCTTACATCGCATACAACATGGATGGCTTTGTGCAATCTTCCTGGAAGAATCTGCACACAACCATCATGTGTGCAATGGCAAGAGAAGAAGAGAAATCACTTCACTCGCCACCTACAAGCAGGCTTATACTGATGAGCCAGCCTGCGACGGGTCTATGATTAAATGGCGAAACCCGTGGACTTGCACTAAATCGCTGGATTTAATGCAGTTCTCTCCTCCAGCTTGCTGGATAGGCCTCTTTGGCATTATCGCTGGATAATACCATGAGCGCCGAACTACGAACAAACATCCCATGATCGGCTCAGGCTGACTTGGGACTGTTCCAATTGCATTAAAGCAATAAAAACTGATCACTCTGGAGGAGGCTATCCAGAAGGAGGGCCTCCACAAGGACCTCTTCCGCCCTTTCCCTCTGGCCGCCGGCTGGCTTTTTCGGCTTGGGTTTCTTACTCTCTTTCTCTCTTCTCTACCCGCTCTCTGGCTGGGCCCCGGCCCCCTCCCTGCCCCCCCGCCCCGCCCCCCCCCCCCCGCCCCACCCCCCCCCCGGGGTAGAGGGAGGGCCCCCCCCCCCCTTCCCCCCTTCCCCCCTCCCCCCCTCCCGCGCTTCGAGTCGCACTTCCTCTTTCCCTCTTTCCTCTCTTCCCTCTCCCCCCCCCGCCGGCCCCGCCCCCCCCCCCCCCCCCCCCCCCCCCCCCCCCCCCCCCCCCGCCCCCCCACACACTCCTCATTCTGCTATGTAGATTATGATGATGGTAGAGAGTTTCTCGAGAGTTGCGCGGAGCGCTGGGCTCCGCTCCCCTGCCGCCCCGCCGGGGGCGCCCACCACCCCCCCCCCCCCCCCCCCCCCCCCCCGCCCCCCCCCCCCCTCCCCCGGCCCCTGCCCTTCGCCTCCTCCCCCTCCCCCTATCCCCTACCAGGCACCCGAACTGGAGTCCTGCACCCCCTCCCCCTCTCCCTTCCCCTCTCCCCGTCCCATAGCCCATACCGCAATCCCACTCCGCTCCCTCCCTTCTCCCCTCCCCGCCGCGTCTCCTCTCCCGTTCGCTTTCCCCTCTTCTTTTCCCTTTTTTCTTTTCTTTTCTCTTATTTTTTTTTTTTTGTTTCTTTTTTTTGTCGGTTTTGGCCTTTTTCTTTTTCTTTAAATGAGTTTTTAATAATAATTTATATGTCTCAACTCTTTCACTCACCTACCTTTCCTTCTCTCTACATCTATTTAACTCATTTATTACTTACTTCTTTTCTTCTTCTATCAATACCCAATTACTTAATCCATACTTTATTTTTTTATATTTTTTTAGTATATATATAACAACCAACATCGATATATAACTCTATGGATGGATATAGATGGTGGGCATTGCTACTTCTACCCCCTTCCAGCCACACTCTCCCCCCCTTTCCCCTCTTTTTTCTTTTTCTTTCTTACTTTTTCTTTTACTATTTCACTTCCTTTCCCCTTACACCCCACCCCCCCCCCCCCCTCCTCCTCTCCCCCCCCCCCGCCCATTTCTCCCCCCGCTGCCCTCTCCCCCCCCCCTATCCCCGCCCCCCCAACCTATTTTTATACTTACTTACCTTTATTATTTCTGCTCTTCGGTTATTCGGCACCGCCCCTCTCGTCCTGTACTTTCTTCTTTTTATTTATATATTTTTATACTTTTTTCCTCTTTTTATTATATTTTTTTTTCCCAATTTCTTTCTCCATATTTTACTCTACTTTTTTCTAAATCCTAATTTTTTTTTTTTTTTTATAGCTTTTTTTACTTTATTTATTTGCCTTTAGTTTTTAACTTTTCATTTAGAATATTTACATTTTTATATTTATAGTTGTAATTTTTTATACATATCTTTTTTTTTATCACTTGCACTTTTTATTTTTTTAATTTAAATCTTAACTTATTTTTTTTACTTCTCAATTCTTACCTTACTAATCCACTTCTTAGCTAACCTTTTAACTTATACACTACCACATACATTTCCACGCGATAACTATCTTTAACGGCACAGAGGACCAGAATTCTCAGAGTAGTACAGATCAGTTTAGCATTACACACATCAGTTTTTCTTTCTCTTTTCTAATTTTTCTATACCGAATCTTTTCTAAACCCGATTTTTCTCTGTTACAAACTTTCAAGCATTGCAATGGCATCAATAATCAGTAACAGCTGAACGGCTCAGAATTGAACAGAAGACTTGAGTTTTTTTGTTCACAAGTCATATATTGCGATTCCAAATCTGTGCTTACTTTTGAAAATGGGTGAGAAACCATAGACTTGTTCTTTGGAGTGGCGAAATTTCATGCATTCATATTGTAAGCTGGAAGGTGGTATGCTCCACGGTCACCTATTGCGCTTTGCGCCATATACTTGTTTTATTTATTAATATTAAATTTATCGCATTTTTTTGGTCAAAATTCACTCAGCAAATATTGCCCCCCCCATGAACATAGGTCAAAATTTTAGGTCAAACTGTACTCAGCAAATATTGCCCCCCCCCATGAGTCTAAACCGAGTTAGTCTATACCGTGTTCGTCATGCTACTAGTTAGTCTATACCGCTATATAGGGCGTAGCCAACACAAAAACTAAAAGGCTCGTCCTTTCACTGTGACAGTACCTACTAGTTAGTCCATGTAGTAGGTACTGCCACAGTAGGGACCATGGCCCCTAAGCAACTATGGGTAGTACTGCCACAGTAGGGACCATGGCCCCTAAGCAACTATGGGTAGTACTGCCTTCTCCCACCCCGCCTGGCCCCCTCCTTCCCCCAAGCCAAAACATCCCGCCCTCACAGCCTGCGCACGTGAATGCCCTGCCCCGCCGTCTGGCCAGCATCGAGGCCCAGCTGGAGACCCTCACAGGCTTCCTCCTTGGCCCCCCACGCCCCCGCACCTCCTACGCTGCAGTCGCCGCCACCCTGGCCCCCGCCTCCGCCCCCGCTCCCCCCAAATCCCTCCTGCAACAGCTAGCCTTCAAGGACAAAGAGGACGAAAGGATCCGCTCTGTCATCGCAAGGGGGCTCCCTACGGAAGAGGGGGAAGACCCACGCCAGCTTGCTTCCGACCTCCTAGCCGCCCTCCCGCTCCCTCCCACCACACGCATCGCTGCTGCCAATCGCCTCCAGCCGCGAACAAAGCCAGGCACTGCTCCCCCACCCCGCCCACCCCCCCTACGCATTACCCTCCTCACCCAAGAAGATCAAGCCGCCGTCCTGTCCGCAGCCAAAGCTCTGGCCTCTTCAGAGTTCTTCAAGGGTGTCTTCATCCGCCCAGACCGCACTCCTCAAGAACTGGCACTCCTGAAGGCAAGAGCCTCCCGCCGCGCCGAGCTCACTGCCTCCCACCCAGCCAACTGCCAATTCCGAATCAACTACCGCAAGCCAGGGTTCCCCATAATCAAGATCGTCGATGGGCAGGTTGACCGGACCTGGTCTGACTCCAACACCGCGCAGCCTCAACCCTCCTCCAACCCCCCCGCTCCTCCCTCCACTGCCCCCACTCCGCCAGCAAGCCAGTGCCCCTCTACCGCACCTGCCCCCTCCAAGCCAGCCCCTCTCTTCCCGCCAATGGACTGGGCCAAGACGATGCAGGAAGCAGCGGCCTCCTCCTCCTCCCAGCCACCCCCCGGTCCCCTCCTTCCCTCCAACTCCACCCAGGCCCCAAATGAACTAAACACAACTTTTTGAATCAGAAAAACTGCCGCTTTCTTCTGCTCAATGCACGTGGGCTCCGTAGCAATAGTAAGACTAGGCCTAAGTTACCCCTTCTCAAAGCCCTGCTCCTGTCCAATCAATTTGATGTGCTCTGCTTTTGTGAGAGTTGGCTCCCCCCCAATTTCCCCTCTGCTATTTTTGACCCCGATGCTAGGTACAATGCATACCGGTGTGACCGCCCTTCCAGGGGAGGAGGTGTCCTGATCCTTGTGACCAGACGCCTGCACTCTGTCCTATGCCCCCTCCCTACCACAGCAACTCCCCTCCTCGAGGCATGTGCAGTCCTTGTCTCTGCTGCCCCCAAGGCGCCACCCATCCGCATCCTCTGCTGGTACCGCCCACCCTCCCTCAGCCTGGAACTCACTCAGAACTGCCTCACTGCACTCACCACTCTCCTGAGCTCAAAACCCCACTGCCCCTCGCTTCTGGCCGGAGACTGCAACTTCCCCCAGATCGACTGGCCCTCACTCACCTCCCGCACCTCTACTGGCAGAACTTTCCTGGACTGGGCCTCCTCCTCTGGGCTAACTCAACTCGTCTCCGAGCCCACCCGCGGCAGCAACCTGCTTGATCTCATTCTCTGCCCCAGCGACCTGATGGTTGGTTCAGTGCAGGTTGGTCCTAAGCTCCTACTCAGTGACCATAGGTCAGTTAGCGCCGCTTTCCTGCTCCCTCCCGCCCGGTCAGGCCAGGCGCAGCTCTCCCTCATGCCACCCCGCCCCCCGCAGCACTTGTGGCACAAGATTGACTCGCCCGCTCTAAATTCTTTTCTCAGAAGCATTGATTGGGAATTCATTGCCAGTGCCGCAAACTCATCCTCCTCATACTGCGACCTTCTTGAGCTCATACTGGCTGAGGCAGTTTCGGCTGTGGTCCCAACTCGCTCCTCCGCGCCTCCCGCACCCCAGAGCCCCCTCTCCCGCCGCACACTAGGCCTCATGCGACTGCGCTGGCGACTTTTCCCAGGCCGCAAACGCTCTAACCACTCACTGCGCTCCTACCGCCGTACATGCGCTGCTATCAGGCGGGGGGTAAGGCTGGACTTGAAACGCGCCGATGAGCTTCTCCTGCGCCCCCCTCCAGGCAGCAGTCAGCGCCTCTCCACTGGTCCGCCTCTCTACAGACTAATGGCCAAGCGCACAGGGAAGAAGGCTAATGAGATCCCCTCTCTCCATGCCAACTCTCTCTCCTTCCCCTCTGCACCCCCTCCCGCAGTCCTGCCGGGTACTTCCTCCCCTGTTGCTCTTCTCTCTCCTCCATCCGCGCTGCCTGACGCGGCAGCCACATGCCCTCACAACCTTGCACATTCAGACGAGGACAAGGCCAGCCTATTCAGCGCCCAGTTCTCAGGGGCTTTCCTGCTAGATGATGGCTGCCTACCCCCCAGTCTTTTCCCCTCCCATCCCCCTGGCCCCCCTCCCTGTGCCACACGCCCCCTTGCCCAGCTCTCCTTTGAAGCAGGAGACATCAGCAAGGCTCTGAGAGGCCTGAAGCCAAAAAAATCGTGCGGCCCCGAGGGCTTCCCCCCCTGCCCTCCTGAAAGCGGCCAGCAGTAGCCTCACCTTCCCGCTCCGAACCCTATTTGATTTCTGCTCAGTCACAGGCACCCTCCCTTCCCAGTGGAAGAACTCCTATGTCATCCCAGTTTTCAAGCGCAAAGGAGACCCAAGCAGCTGCAGCGCCTACCGGCCAATATCCCTAATACCTTGCCTCCTAAAGGTCTTTGACCGCATGCTCTCAAAACAACTCAACTCCCACCTCGAAAGCTCTGGCCTGCTTCCTCCGGCAATGCATGGCTTTCGGCCCCGGCGCTCCACAGTCACCAGCCTGCTCTCCTTCCAGTCCTTCCTAGCACATCAACTATCCAACCGCGAAGCTGTGGATGTGATTAACATAGATATTGCGCGTGCATTTGACTCTGTGACTCACCCTAAGCTTCTCCATGTCGCCAGGGCTGTGGGGCTGGGCCCAGGTGTTCTCCACTGGCTGAAGGAGTTTATCTGTGACAGGACGATGCAGGTGAAGGTGGGACAGGCCTTCTCAGTGCCAGTGCCCGTGACCTCGTCCATTGTACAGGGTGGTTCGTCCTCTCCAGTCCTGTTCAACCTCTTTCTCCTGCCACTGATCTGGCGCCTGAACCATCTGCAGAACGTGGGCACCTGGGCCTACGCAGATGACCTGCGGCTTGCCTCGTCCTCCCCCTCTGACCTGTCCTTTGCCCTGCAGGTCCTGACGAACTGGGCCAGCCAATGGCAGCTCTCCATCGCTCCTGGCAAGTGCACCCACTACCACGTCGGTGGAGGCGAGAGCCCTGTCTTCTCTGTCGCTGGAAAAGAAATCCCCCAGGCACCACTTGAAGGAGTGCATGATCTCGGTGTGCTGCTCAAGCCTAGCCTCAACTACAAAGCCCATATCACAAGAAAAAAAAAAAAAAAAAAAAACCATGTTGTCTGATGCTCCGGAGGTGGCCTTGTCCCATGGAGCACGAACCATGAATTATGGAGTGTTAAGTGCCCAAAGGCATCTCTTGTGGAAGATCCAAAAATTAGATTTTTGATCGTCAACACATGAACCAAGTACAGATCGGCATCATGGAGTAGAGACTAGCCACAAAACTTGCAGTCAGCTCATACTGAGGGGCAATGGCAGGGGAAGGAGAACAGACGCTATTTTGTGCATTGTTTGGCATTTTTGCCCCATGCGTCAGCCCTACAGACATGCCCTCCTTTGAAAGCATAAAATGCATACAAACAACAAGAAAAATAGCCCAAAAACACAAAAATTGGGCTCAAAAATCATCAGAATGACCCAGAAACACAAAATTGGGTCCAGAAACCATCAAAATGGTACAAATTGCACAAAAATTGGCTGTTTTGGACATTGTTTAGCATTTTTGCCTGTGTTACAGCCTATATCCCTGCCCTCCTTTGAGAGGCATAGAAATGCAATCATAAACAATGGGAAAAAGAGCCTTAAAATATGACTCAATTCAGGCAAAAGGCAACAGAACAGCCTACACATATGAAATTCATCAAAAACATGTGCCTTAGCATCATTTCTGGTATTAGAATGCAACATTTGGACCAAATTTACTCAGCTAGCTAGAATCGGGAGCTTTCGATTGGGCCTATTTACAACAAATTTTGTTGCAAAATGGAAATTGCAATATTGTTTCGCATGGACAAGAAATACATGGGGGAATTGGGAGTTAACCCTCCATAATACCAGAGGCATTTATTTATAGTACTCGAAGCTTGTACCTCATAAAATTTGAAAAGATGAAGACGAAGGATGTGGGGAATGGGGGGGTGGGGAGGGCAAAGGCGGAAGGAGTTGTCGCACTGACGCTGCACATGCAGTTACACCCGTACTTGCACATCCCAATCTTCTTCATCACATTTCAATCAGACATTTTCACATTTGTATCATTTATAAGAAAGCAATCGCCTAATCTTGACTAGGACCAGCAGCTGTTTCAGCCGCTTGTTCAGCTAGCAATTTCTGCGATGCTTCTCTAGCTTGTTGGACAATTGCGTCCCATTCATTCTTAGGCTGGGGGTGGATAATGTGCTGGTAAAATTGATAGTACTCAGCCAAAACAGCCTTCATCCATTTTGCTTATTCCTGCTCAGAAGTTGGACTTCAGCAGTTTCTGCAATTTATCTCCAGCCCTTAGCTTGAGCTCTAGGCTGAAATTTTTTTTTTCTTAGCAAATCAATTTTGGCAGCTTTTACTGCTAAACCATTTCCTTTAAACCAAGTCGCAACTCAGTCAAGTTCCCATCATCTCATAGTTTTCCTTCTCCTCATGCCCTCCTTTGAGCTCCTTTGAGCTCAAAGCTAGAATCATGAGTAAGCACAAGGAGAGGAGAAGAGTTGGAGTTTTGGAACAAATTGTGGTGAGAGAGTGGGAGTGGGGTGGGGTAGGGCATGGGAGGCCTTTAAGCTCTGCCCATTCACCTTCTCCATCTTACCGCTCTCCACCTCCACCTTCAGCTTTCCAGTTCAACTCCTCATCAGCACTCTCTTTCTTTATCCATTCTTCTCAATCATAGCCTCATTTGCTCTACCCCAAAACAAAGGTTAGCAAATTGAAGGTTTATAGACATAAGTGTCAAGATTTTTGAATTGAGCTTCAACTTGTGCTTTCAAATACCCTGATACAGGGGGCACTGAAAGCTTGAATGTCCAGGCTTGTTGCACTTGAGACATCTGAGCCAGCATTGCTCTTCCCGGTGTCCAGTGGCATTACAGGTGATGCAGTGGCGAGGGCACTGTTGTTGAAAGTGATCCTTCCCACCACAACGTCTGCATGAGTTATTAGGCTGCACTCGGCTGGGTTGGCCACCTTTGCCACGGCTGCCATGGCCTTTGTGGCCTTTGTGGCCTCCACCTTGTCTGCCACTTTTGGTGGCATGATCAAAGTTGGGCTCACTGTTCCTCTTTATTCCTGGAGCCTCATAGAATGTAAAACATTCCATGCTCTCAGTATCAGCACCAAGTCTCATATCAAAAGACTGGTATCTGGTTGATGAGGTTTGTGTCCGGGTATATTGAAAATACCCAGACGTGCCTTCCATTCTAGCTGGTGGTCCTTGAGCCATGTTACCAGCTTGTCTTGCAATTGCAAATTCTCGCTTTATTGCTTCAGACAAAACTATTGTCATTTGAGACATTTGGCATCTGAATTCTTCCATAAAAGAAGTCAATTCAGCCGAATTAATCCCCAGGTTCTGAGCTTGTGTCTGTGTGGTAGTTCTGCCAACTATGGCTGTTCCACTACTCAGACTATCACCTGATTGTCTGGCTACCTGGCCTGTTATTGGTGGGTCGTTGGCTTCCTCCTGTGGAGTCAGCCTTCGTCCCCCGATTTCATCATTGAGATTGGCTTGCACAGAAGCACCAGCTTGAAAGCTGGGCCTCTGTGCCACCTCTCCATTCGTGGCTATCAGTGGGTCGTTGGCTTCCTCCTGTGGAGTCAGCCTTCGTCCCCCGATTTCATCATTGAGATTGGCTTGCACAGAAGCACCAGCTTGAAAGCTGGGCCTCTGTGCTGCCTCTCCATTCGTGGCTATCAGTGGGTCGTTGGCTTCCTCCTGTGGAGTCAGCCTTCGTCCCCCGATTTCATCATAAAACTTGGCTTGCACAGAAGCACCAGCTTGAAAGCTGGGCCTCTGAGCTGCCTCTCCACTCTCTCCTTCATCCCCCTCCGAATCCATCCTGGGGGATGATAGAAGCGCTAGAGTTAGAATGAGCTAGGGAAGTGTGAGAAGAAAAGTTGGGAAAAGTGCTGGGCTGCCGAATGATTTGAGTGGCCCAGCTCTCGGGGGTTTGGGGGGGGGGGTGAGGGAGTAGGCGTGGCCTACACACTCCCCTTTTGCTCACCTTCTGGAGAATTCTATCCACACACACTGGCATGAGTCAGCTGCCCCTTTTTGTGTGTGGGGGGGGGCAGTAAGGGGAACAGCAGGTTGTTTTCGGCATGGAGGCCTCTGTTAGCATTCCAATATGCCTCCTGCCCTCCTCTCAACCGCCTTCCAACTGCCCCTCTTTGCATTCCTTCACACTGCCAGCCTCTACTTTTCGGCAGCTGGAGTGGGTGTTTTCATCCACCCATCTGTTTCATAATCGCTACACTCCCTTCCCTGCCCTGGGCTGGCCAAGCCTGGCATGGGTGAGCATAGTAAAGGCCTTGAAGCCAGCTGGAACAGGCAACGCCTCACTTAAGCTTGAACATGACATAAGCAAAAGCAAGGGCGTAGGGGAGGGGACTTTGGCTCTCCTCAACCCTTTTTCAAGGCACCCTAAAAGGGGCTCTTTTGTTGGCAGAAGGGAACTGAGTGCTAGCCCAAAGTCCCGTTTCTGCAGACTTTAAGCCGCATTCCAGCATTAGCTGTACACACTTAGCCAGAGCTGCGACTTTGAGGGGGGTGCAATCGCACTCTCCTCCCTCATTCTGGCATTCAATAGAACACCTAGGCACAAATAAGCAGCCTTTTGTTGCAATCCCCCTCTTTTCCGGCTGATCAGGCCTTCAAAGAGCGCAGTAGGAGCAAAGTGTCCAATAGAACACGCGTTGGGCAAAATTAGGGGCAGTGCTCGCGATCAGAGCCCCATCTTCCGCTGGCTTTGAGCAAACAGAGAGGATTCGGCAAAAGCCTTCACCATTCCCTGTCACCGTAGGCCGTCCGTGTAGTTGCAATAATCAACGTTCCAGCGGATGAGTATTTTTCTAGGCCAGCGCTTGGCTCCGGATGCCAATTGCTGGGAGGAAGGCAGCAGTCGCTATCTCCGGTCCTCTCGTTCGCTTGTAGAAGAAATTAAAAAAAAAATAAAAAAAATAAATGAGCGTATGTACAATTTATTTACAAAGGCTTTTTGACGGATTAGCTTTTTCTATGAGCTTCAAAATTCTATTATTTGCTCAATAGAATCTGCTTTAATCCATTTGTTAGCCATTTCGTTTCATAAATCATTGCAAACTTTTAGCACTTTCTGCATGAGCTTGCTCGTTTGCAGCTATTGCTATTTGTTGGGCAATGTTCACAATTGGGCCTTTGTTGCCAATCATTCATTTTCATCGCCAAATCCGCCTGCTGCTATGCAGCATTTGGAAAAAGCTTTGTTGAGTGAAAGAGGCAGCCTTTTCAGGCCGCTCTCCTTCAACTCTGACATTTGTAGCATTCGTTGGAAGGTTGGTTCGGCCACCGGCTAGTTTCCCTCTGCATTGCAGAGGGTCCTAGTCACGTCAGCGTCACCATGTCTGATGCTCCGGAGGTGGCCTTGTCCCATGGAGCACGAACCATGAATTATGGAGTGTTAAGTGCCCAAAGGCATCTCTTGTGGAAGATCCAAAAATTAGATTTTTGATCGTCAACACATGAACCAAGTACAGATCGGCATCATGGAGTAGAGACTAGCCACAAAACTTGCAGTCAGCTCATACTGAGGGGCAATGGCAGGGGAAGGAGAACAGACGCTATTTTGTGCGTTGTTTGGCATTTTTGCCCCATGCGTCAGCCCTACAGAAAGGCCCCCCAACCAAAAACACCCCACCTCCTTCCCCTCCCCGCGGCCCCCCCGGGGGGGGGGGGGGGCCGGCCCGGCGGGCCCCCCCCCCCCCCCAAAAAAAAAACACCCCCCCACACCCCCCCCACCCCCCCCCCCCATTTTGACTAAGCCTAAGGGGTTGCCGTAAACAGTATCCTAGTACTACTCCTCATAGTAGGCTGACTAACTCGTAGCATGACGAACACGGTATAGACGAACTAGTAGGCAACAAAAATCATGGGGGGGGGCAATATTTGCTGAGCAACATGAGAGCGAAAATTCCCTTCAAAACTCATGGGGGGGCGGGTATATTCATGGGGGGGGGGCAATATTCATGGGGGGGGGGGGGGCAATATTATGGGGGGGGGGGAATATTCATGGGGTGTAAGTTCTACCCATCAGCCATTCATTTCATTTAACCTAAAAAACAGCCTCCTTATGACGGCAGCAAACTTATGGGAACTGCCCAAACAAAAGGCTCGAGAAGAGCCCAAAGCTAAAGGGCTAGTTCGCGAAGGTCAGCTTCAACAATCTTTATAATTTGAGCCACTGAGGAAATGGGGTTAAGGTGAGGAGGAAGGGACGCGCGAAGAGTCTTGCCTCCTTCTCTTCGGCAACAAACACTGCGTTTTTTACTTCACTGGGATAAGAGACTCCTAACTAACTATATGACTCCTGCTGCTGGAAAATTTATCAGCAAAGGCATCGTCAAGGGGGGGGGGAGTCACATGAAAGACCTGCGCCCCTCCCCCCGAAACCAGGCAGGGTCAAAAAAGTAGGAAAGGTTTGGATAAAATTTTGTTTGATTTGGAAAAAAATGAAAAATGAGGGTGTCGCGCCTCTCTCACCCCGAAAGGTTTTTTTGACGACGGCCGTGTTTCTCCATGATTATAGGTAAAAGGCTGTGTGCAGTTGTGACTTTCACTTTGACAGGGCAAGACCTCGCTGCTGCTGCGTTTCCTGGACCGAGAAGAAGCGCCAAAGGCCACCATCGCTCTGGAATACACATTTGCTCGTCGCAACCGCGCCTCTGTTTACTCCTCCCTCACTCTCCCTCCAAGCTTGAGAGTAGACAGTGAAGCATTAGGCCAAAGAAGTGGGCCATCTCTGGGAGCTGGGCGGCGGGCCTTTCCTCACCAACCTCCTTCACATCCCCCTCTCCCTCCACCATGCTCCGTCCCTACCCCCTCCTTCTTACTCAGAAGTGGAGTAAGATGAAGTAAACGTAGGGAACTGGCTCTGCTGCTCATGCTGGACCTATCGAAGCCGGAGGAGCTCTGGCACACTGCGGAGACTCTGCTAGCTGCAGCCAAGGTCCTCCCCTTCCCTCCCTCACCCTTTCCACCTCCACTCCCCATCCCTCCCTCCACCAGACGCGAGTGAGCCAGTTGGTAGAGGAACTGCGCTTCAGCAGCCCCAGCGCCTACGAGGGCCTCGTCGCCGCCGCTCAGGCCAGAATCCCCTCACAACACCCCGTTCCCTCTGCCCTGTCTCTCTCAGCCTTTCCCATCCTGTCCAATGGGCATTGCAGGACCGAGAACTCATCAAGCCCTTCCCCGTCCCACTGGCAATCGTCGGCAGCAAATACGACCTATTCCAGGCTAGCAGCTCTCTCTTCCAACTCTGTCGCTCTTTCTCATTGGCCCACCCACTGACAGGACCTGGAGTCCGAGAAACGGAAGCTGATCGCCCGAAGCCTTCGCTTTCTGGCCCACACTCACGGGGCCTTTTTGATGGTTGCTGGCTCTCTCTGCTTGCTCAGGCGCTAATCTGGGCCCTCTGTTCCAGTTCTACAGCAGCCGCATGGAGGGTCTGGTGACCCGTGGACGGGCGCTGGTGTCCCACCTGGTCTTCGCCACCCAGCCCAGCCGCGGCCTCAGCCTGGACCTCGCCAAGCCCATCTTCGTGGCCCCCGGCGCCGACTCCTTCGCTGACATCGGTCTCTACTGCCCCTCCTACTCCCATCCTTCCCGCACAGCCAAACAGAGGCTTTCAGGAGCACCCCCCGGCGCCCTGGCCACCGCCGGGAACCCCCTGGCAGCTTGGAAGGCCGCCTTCACCGACCTATTCCCGCAGCAGGTGGAAATACCCCCCCTTCCCGGCCTCTTTCCAGTCTCCGTTCTGTCCAGAATACCTCAATGGAGGTGCGCGACGATCCGGCCAAGGACCCAGCCTACCGCGAGCCCGCCATCGACACCCTCCGCGCCGTCAAGGACCAGGCAGGGCACCTCACCTCACCTTCTTCCACCCTAGCAGTCTCTGGGCATTGAGGAGCTGGAACGTCTGGTGGCCACCGGGGCCAGGGCTGCGGAGCAGGCGCGCAAACTGGGCGCCCCCATCCCCAGACCCTCCCCCGCACCTCCTCCAAAGCCCGCGCCCCACCCTCCCTCCTCCAGCGAAGAGGAGGAGGAGGAGCCTGCTCAACCGTCCTCTCCTCTCGGCCTCAGACTAACCCATGCGCATCTCATACTGCTCTGCAGAGCCTCCCGTCAGACTCCGCCCAGCCCTCTTCAGCGCCAGGAAAACACTTCGCCTGGGTGGCCTTTTGGGGGCTACTTTTGATTGGGAATCGGCAATGGAGGCATTTGAAGGGCGACTCCTCCTGGGACGAGTGCTGGAGCTCCATTGGCCAGCCCATTGATGGCCAAACCACAGCAGCAGGACGCTGATCAATCGGGTCAATCATCTTCTTCCTAACTACTCTTTATAAACCTATATTTCAGACGATGAAGAAGTTGTGGAAGAATAGACCATCCGCACTCAATCAATAAGACAGAAGAAAGACTTTTTGCTTCTGCTAATACTGCTGACTGAATTAGGATTGGAAGTCCATTGCGTATGTTGGAGATAAAGGAAGAAAGAAGCTGGTCTACATAGGAGGAAGGAAGCATGGGAGGGAAGTAGGTGCAAAAGCTGAGAGAAGGTGTGAAGGAGACGGTGTACAGAGGAGTTGGATGGGCGCTAAGCGAACCTGTTCTCCGCCCCTGCCCCTGCCCAAGATCTTCGCTACCATTCACACGCACGGCTTCCCATATCACCCCCCCTTCAAGCTCTAACACATTTTTCAACATTTACGCCACAACATTTTCTTGTCCAACATTGGATACCTGCTTGAAGGAAGCGGAATGGCCTTTGCTGGGCTTTTTCTGCTAGGCCTTCTTTACTCTTCTGCACAAGCTCAACAGCTTGTCCAGGGCAACAACAGGGCTCCAAGGTCATCCCAGTCCATCTACATTTCCTTCATCAATTCCTTATTTGGCTTCTCTCGCCTTTAGTGGGCAAAAAAGAAGAGGGAAATGAAATATTGCAGAGCCCGGAGACCGCTGGGACGAGCGTTCAAGAGCTGGGTGCTGGAGTGCAACCAGCGGCGCAGCATTGCTGGCTTTACCACCCGTCTCTACACTGATCCAGAAAGAGGCCAAGACCTCGCCATCACTGCCTACTGCCGCTCTGTGGCACACATCAAGGACCCTATTCTGGTGCCCAGCCTCTCTGCTCCCCTCAAATACTCTAACAATCACAAATTTTGCAAACATTACAATCTTCCTACCTTTCAGCCTGATGCTCAACCAGGTGCCCTGTTGGTGCTTAGATGGTAGATGAAAAGAGTGAGGTGGTGTTGAGCGGGTGCCGGAGTCCAAGTGTCGAATCACGGAGCCCTTCAGTCTGGCCGATGGGAGCGTCGGCGAAGAGGACGCTGCCTCCGGCTGCACGGACGGGGAGTTCCTCAACGCCATCTATTCCGACTACGCTGACGGACAGAGAACGTTTTCCCGACTTCCCTCGCCTTCCTTCCGCAGAGAGCCGGATTCTAGGATGAAGTTCCGCTGCTGCAAGCCCGTGAACGCGGAGATCGACCCCTACGTGGGCTGCAACACCGAGGGCCCACTCCCCCTCTTCAGCACCCCTCGAGGCTTCCTCAAGGACCCCTACGACCCAGTACGCGGCTGCCCGCGCGACGCCGTCACTGCCGTCATCATTCAGTTCTCCCTCCCCACCCTACTCTCTCTCCCTCCCTTCACTCTGCCTATATGGCCGCCGCAGGAACGGAGAGGTGAAGCTGAAGTTCTGTCCCTTCCGACTGGCGGGTCAGCGCTACCTGGCTAGTTAGTGTAGAGGGAATGAGCGCGCCTCTGAACACTGGGGGAAGGAGTAGCTTTGCAGCCTGCCAGGCAATGAAGACGACGGCGGTGAAGAAGGAGCTGGCACTCCCTGGCGGTGAAGCAGGAGCCCCCGACGGCGCTGACCCTGGCCAGGAGGGAGAGGCGGGAGGCGACGGAGAAGGGGACGGGGAGGCTGAAGGAGAGGCTGAAGGTGAGGGTGAGGAGGACTACACTGAGGAGGCCCCAGCTCCGCCCATTCCCGAGCCCAGCAAGCCGGACCTCGGCCCCTTAGCTGGTTTGGGCTGCTATCCTCGATGGAGCTTGCCTTGAAAGAGACAATGGCAGGGACGGATGTGGGGGACCTGAAGCGGCTGAAGGCCCTGCAGTGGAGCGGAGTGCACGAGAACTGGCTCTTCGAGTGCAAGGGCATGGGAGTGTTGGGCCTCCTTGAGGTCGGTTTCCAGTACGCCAAGGACGGCCTCCGACGGGATGTCCTCTGGCGATTCCAGTGCCAGCGCCACCATCAAGAGGTATCCTCCCTCTGCCAGAATCCTTAAGAATGAGTGTGTATGGGGGTTGAGTGTGTGAGCAGTGCGAAGCGGAGTCGGGTGACCAAGTTCACGCCCATCAGCTTCCCGGAGGCGGGGCTGGAGGACTACGGCTGCGAGGACGAGGAGATCCTCTCTGGCCTAGCCTCCGTCTACGTGCCTGAGCAGAACCGCCGCTAGTAAGCCCGCCTGTCTCTTGGCTCCCTCCCCTGTGAGAACTTGAATGGACTGGACAGCATGGCGCTGGTCTGCTCTGAGCACTCGGCCACGGAGCTGGAGAAGCTAGAGGACGGGGACCGGACGGAGCTGCGCTGGGGCCAGGTACGCTCCGTCCATGCCCGCAACGCTCGCAGCCTCCAGAACCTCGGCATGGACCTCCAAGGGTATCCTCCTCCCGCCTCATCCGTTTCACACCCCCGGAGTAAGAGCAGGGGCAAATTGCAGACTGCGAAAGGTGCACCTGCTGAGTCGGCAGGCAGAGCACAGGTGCCTGGAGGAGGAGAAGTTCGCCACCTCCGTGCGCTACGACGAGAATACAGGGCTCACCATGGACCCTTGGGAGGTGCCCCTGGATATCGACATGACCCCAGAGACCCTGCCCAGGTCTCTCACCTCCAGTTTACTCCTAGACCGCCTTTGCACATAGGAGAATGCGGTGGTAGGGTGGCGCCTGGGCAAAGGACGCCAGCCATGGAAAGCTGGCGCACGGAGTGCCCCGGATTCGAGGTCGTCCAAGTCACCGAGATCAAGGAGGAGGGGGAGGACATCAGCGTCAAGATCACCTGCATAGCTCAGGTCCACCTCTTCTTCAAAGTTGAGGAGGAAGTGGAAGGGAAGTAGAGGATTTGAGATAAGCGAGGATCAAGTGGCGAGAAATGTTCGCTACACAGCCTGGATGACGCCGAGTAGCTGGACGGAGGAGCGCGGGTGTCGAGACAACGAGGCTCTCCAGGGTCTCCTCAGCCACTACAATGCCGAGACTCAGCAGCGAGTGTCCGCTCCTTCATTCCTTTAGCCTTCATTCCGCATCAGTCAACAGAAGACTTTCCAGCATTGCGCTCATCTGCATGGAGGGCTCCAATGCCAACAAAGTTCTGGACGCGCAGACGGACGGTCAACTGGCCGATGGACCTATCACACTTCAGGTTCGTATTGCTGGCACTGCTCGTGAAGCCTTTCCAACCTCATCTAGGGCAGAGTGATCCATGGAACTGTGGGATGAGAGAGGTGAGGGAGGGAGAATGTTAAGGGTGAAGAGGAGGAGGCGGTGGCAACGAATTTGTTCGGCGCCTGCGATGCTCCGGAGCCCTCGCTGAAACGGGGCTCCCAGGCGATGCGGCGCCAGCTGCTTGCTCGAAAGCGCGCTCTCCGTCGTATTCAGGTTCCGCCTCTGCCCCATCTTTCACTCTTCCTCTCTCCAATCTTTCATCACTCTTACTCTCTCCCATCCCTCTCCTTCCAGGCGTCGAAGCAGGGGCGGCGTCGGTTGGCCCTGCTGAAGGCCCGTCGTGCCGCCAAGGCCGCAGGTGCAGCAGCAGATGTGCGCCAGCGTCGCAGCAAACGTGCCGCCGCCGTCTTCGCCAACTGCGGGTAGCGCACTCCTCTCACTATCTGAAGCCCCTCTAATCTTCCTTCACCCCTCCAGACTCATCACTGGCCTCCACGCCAAGTTCCAGTACGTGGAGGACGCCAAGTTCGAGGAGTCCTGGCTGGTGGACGAGATTCAAGGTGGACGAGGGGGATAGGAAAGAAGGGGAGAAGGAGGGGGTAAGAGTTTGTAGGGCTGGTGGTGCCGCTGGTGGAAGGGACGGCGTCGGAGATGGAGCCGCGGCTGGAGGAGAACCAGTGGTCGGAGGCCGGCCAGAACTGGCAGTTCACCTGCATCGGTTTCAAGGCCATCGCCAACGCTTCCGTCTCTCCTTTCTTTCCTCCACTCGTATTTGGAGGGACAGGGTGACTTTGCAGACGCGCGGGGTGATTTTCGAAGATGGCTCCGACGACGTCCGCATGGCCTTTGCCTGCGCCGACGCCGTGGAGGGGGAGCAGGTGAGGAAGAAGCTGGGTGGGAAGGCAAAGGAGAGGGAGGGAAGGGTTTGAGACAGCAACGAAGGGGCGGTGGACGCTGTGGTCGTTGTGGGCGGACATGAAGGTGGCGCTGGCCTGTCAAGAGCAGGAGGTCCTCACCGGCATGGCCAGCTTCTATGACCAGGACAAGGCCAAGCGCTAGTAGGCCCTCCCTATCAGGTGGGCTTGAGAGGGGTGAGCCTAAGAGAGGGGTTGGAGTGCGGCCTTCCTGTGCACGGAGGGGAGCAATGCGGAGGTGGTGGCGGGGCCGCGGGTGGCGACGGACGCGGCGCGGGAGGGCTACGAGACGGAGATGCGCGGGGACGAGGGCGAAGTGATGGCCAACCTACTCGTTTCCGGATTGTTTGCCGCTACCTCCTCCCCTCCTCCTCTGGCTAGTCAGCAGAGCATTGCAGCGACTTCCTGCGAGCGCGAACGCTCTTCTCCCAGTACTACGTCCGCCTGCGCAGAGTGGAGGGGGCGGGGAAGTTCCAGGAGTCCTCCCTCACCGACGCTGGCTCTGGAGAGGCATCGCCTGTACTTTCCTAATCCTCCTTTATTTGAGAAGGCCTAAGAAGAGGGTGTATTGGATGGATGGCAGGTGGTAGCGGTGGACCCGGAGGATCTGGCCGGCGATTGCCCCGTTCAGCAGGGCAAGGACACATGCTCTGGCAAAAGTTACCCCATCTCCTAGCTCTTCACTCCCGACTCTAAAATGGCCGCCCACGAATTAGTCAGATTAGGTAAGATGGATGCAAGATTAGGTTGAAACATGGAAAATGTTAATTTTGTGGTCTGAAAAGCAATTCCGAGTGAAGCGAATTTCTCCACTTGAGGCTTTGTGTTCGAGTGCCCGCCCTACGAGGTGGTGGAGACGACGGAGATGCAGATCGTACCCTGGCCTGCCAGTCCTGGCCAGTACGACCTCGTCTTCGCTTTCACCTGCCAGCCTCAGGCCTCTTTCTCATCCTCTCTACACATCCTCATCCTCTCCCAGGTCCATAGTGTGTTTTGCTGCAGATATCCAAGCGGCAGAGTGCCTACCGCATCCGGGTGACGCGTCTGCTGTGGCTGCGGGAGTTCGGGCAGACGCTCGGCTGTCGGCCCGGCGAGGCCTTGGCCGGCATGCACAGCTACGTGGACCAGGAGAAGCAGCAGCGCTTGTCTACTTTCCTTCTCCTCCCTCTCCCTTCATCCCTCTCTCTCTCTCTTTCTCCTCCCTCATGACGGGAGTGTTGCAGCATAGCTCTGGTCTGCATGGAGGGCTCCAATGCCGTGGAGGGGCAGGAGAGTGAGGAGCTGGCCTCCGCCTTGGCCTCCATCAGTCGCCAGACCCTCGAGGCTCCGACCAAAGCACAGCAGACCTTCTGGTTCAACGTCACTCAGTTGCCTCCTTCTTCCCCCCCTCCTGCTCCTTCTTCTTTGCCAGCCAGAAGCGGACTTGAGGTCGGAGGAGCTGGAGGGCAGAGTGCGCTTGGTGGACTTTGAGCATGCGGCGGTGGCCAAGTTCGACGGCTGTTCCTACCTGGTGGAGTCCACAGGGAAGGCCAGAGAGCTCGGTTCCCTTCCGTTTCCTTGCCCCTCTCTCCCTGAAGTGGTCTGTAAGCGAGAAAGCGGCAGAATGCGACGCGTACCTCGGAGCTGGCGGCTCAGAAGGTGGGGAGGGAGGAGAGGCGGAAGGAGAGGAGGAGGCTGGCTCGGGTGGGGCAGCAGCGGGACTCCTTCAAGGCCAAGGCTACTGCGCTCTGGAAGGCCCAGGTTGGAGGGGGCAGGAGGGTTGGAGGAGGATGAGGAGGCTCACATTGAAGGCTGTCCAGAGGATTGGATAGTGATGGCGGAGTGTCCGCGGGCCTTCGGCTGTTTCAAGGTTCAGTTTGGCGGAGGTGTTGGATGCGAAGTGAAAGACAGGAGGGCGTTGTGAGATATTCCGAGAGGACGGGGTGAGCTGGGAGGAGGCGGCGGGAAAGTGCGAGGCTCTCTCCCCACCGGCCAAGCTGGCCCAGTTCCAGAGCCGCTCCAAGTGGCAGGCCTTGCAAGCCGAGTTGCCGCGTAGCTCTCTCTTTCTCTCCCCCTCTCCCCTTCTATTTCTACAGAGGGAAGGGAAAAGAGAGAAAGAGGGTGTGCAGAGAATGGCGGCCGCTACTGGTTCGGTCTTCGGCGAGAGACGGGGGAAGAGCTGACGACCTGGATGGACGGTGCCCCAATCACCTTCTTCCCCTGGGTCCCACTCCACCCCAACAACGACCGCCGCTTTGAAGTCTGTGCCTTTGTGCGCAATCAAGGTCCGTCCTTCCTTCGCTTCAATCCTCTCCCTCTCGCTAAGCCTGAGATGAGTTGAATTTGCTTTCTAGGCTGGTACGATGATGTCTGCCACTCGCGCTGGATAGAGGGCTACATCTGCGAAGTTGCATAGTGCTACAATGCTACTGCCTAGCATTCCATCTCCTTCACGCATTTCTACTCACCGCAATATTTGTCTCTATTCCCTTGAATGCTTTTTATGTCGCATCTGCTACTATTGAAAAATCAGCCGCTGGGATGCTATTTTTCTTTGAAACTATGTTTTTCAGAGAAGGTAAAACAGTAATCAGGCAACGGGATATAGCGATTACTGGACAGTGAGCATTTTAAGTTGCTGATTATTGGCCATTTATTTAGAAGAAGTGGCTACAAGAACATGGAGCAAAATGAGTAAATGAATAAATTGAGAGTTGACAGAGCGGACTAGGTAAACCAGTACTACCGGAAAGACAAAAGTCTCTCTTTTCTCCCAAAACTGAAAAATGCAATAATCACATTTTTCTTTGCATATTACATAATAGCTTTCGCTTCGGAGCTGAAAAATTGCGGAAGTAAGCTGGTGCTCAGATGATCAATTTTGTCTCCTGTCTGATGTAAGCCCATTCGTCACAGCTGCCAAATGCCATCTTTAAATCTATTCTCATGGCTTAGGAAGGTTTTTAGGACCTTAAAGTTTATGGTGAACAATACTTTGTTCATCTATTGAAAACCTCTAAAATCTGGAATGATAAATACGAGCCCCGAGTTTAAAAGATTGTTACATTCCCAACTCAAGATTGTCTGTTTTTCTGAGGCTGTAGGATTTTAGGCTGGGGGCTGTAGGCAGTAGGCCCTTGGCTGCTTTGCATGTCTTTAGGTTATGGCACATAATTGGGCTGGCGCGAGGGAGCAAGGCGAAGCGTCAGCGCCCAGCCCCTCTTTTCGACCCAGGTGTACGTTTTCGGGGTTATTGCTAGATCTTAAAATTGATAAGGCTCCTGCTCCTCGCAGAAGAATCCAATGGTTCTGATTCTTTTTGCATTGGAAAGAGCATCATCAAATTGTCCAAAACTCGCGAGAAATCGCCCAAAACTTGCAGCAATCATTAGAAAATCACTCAAAACCATTTGTCCGAACTCCTCCTTCTCCTTCTCCTCCGCATCTATTCAATGGACGATAGTAGGTATTCAATCGGGCTGTGCAATTAATATGGTCTAAGGGCTGTGCGGGAAATTCTGTGCAATTAATATGGTCTAAGTCTAAAAACGAAGTTATGCGGCTGTGTGGTCAAGTGGCTTGTCTATTAGACTATATTCAGAGATGACTAGGTTCAAACCTTCTTTGAGCCAACTTTTTTTGTATTATACTATATTAAAAGTGGAAGAAATATCTGGTACCATCGGCAGGCCAAATGTGGGTCTCTTTTCTCAAAATTTGGAATTGCCTCGAGTAAAAAGTCAAGGAAATACAATTTCTACTATTGGAATCTGCTGCGTCATCTGCATTTTGTTTTTGGGCACGCATGGAAAGAGACACTGAACTGCGCGCCAAAAACAAAATGCAACTGACCAAGCATTTTGAACAAAAAGCAGCAGATTCCACTAGTAGAAATTGTATTTCCTTGACTTTTTACTCGAGGCAATTCCAAATTTTGAGAAAAGAGACCCACATTTGGCCTGCTGATGGTACCAGATATTGGTTCATTTGCTAGAGTAGAAACCTCTGTCATGGATGTTAGCAAACAACCATCGTTTTTTGGAGATAATTATCTTCTCGGCTTAAGACACACTTAGGGTTTCCCTGAAGACCAAAGGTCCACTGAACTCTTGAGGCAGCATAAAAAATGTATAGCAGGCCAGTAGGGAGGGCTGGAGGGTAGGGAGCGCCTTGGCAAACTGACTGATTCAACTCCCCACCTTCCCCGGACCACCCAAGAAATCCTCCCCCCACCCCTCAGCCAGCGCCTTAAAAGGGGGGCGCCTGCCCTCTTGTGAGGGGGAGAGAGGGGATGAGGGAGGAAACTTTTCTCCCACTCCCAGCCTCTGAGGACGCCGTCCCGCCAAATCTCATTGCCCTGTCGTCGCCCGCTGCAGCCCAGACACTCTCCCACCTCCTTCCTCACTCCCTCACCTCTTTCCCCACCTCCCCTGCTCCCATTCCACTGCTCAGCTTTGTCTGAATGCAACCTGGGACAGGATTGGCACAGATGGGCCCTTTGTAGCTGCGGAAAGGCGGCAGCTAGGCGAATTAGGAGGCCTTTGAGATGGCGCTACTTTTTTGCCCCTGTTGATGGATGCGGGGGGCTAGATGGAAGGAAAATGAAGGCAGGGCAGGGGAGAGGGGGGCAAATGCAATCGTGGCGTCTAATTTGCGACGTGTGTGTGACGCGGGTTTTTCGACTCCGGCTAGGGGGACCACCCAAAAAGCGGACCACCCAGCTAGAGAGGGTCGCGGGGGTGCATTGGGCATTTATGAGAGACCCAGGCGGCGCCGGATTTGACCCCGCCCTTAATGTCCGCTCTAAAGCTCCGTTTTTCCCTCCTTCTTTCCCTCCCCCCGCCAGCCTCCCCCTTGAGAGAGGCAGATTGATGACTTGCGGCCGTTCCTTTGTGCTCACCAACCGACTGGCATGCTTTCACCTACCGTGGGGGGGGTGATTTATGCATACCCTTTTTTCAATCAACTATAACTCAAGAAGTACTCAATATTTTTTGACGAAAATTTAACAGAACATGCACCTAAATGTTGCCTACATTGTCATAAATTTTTATCCAAAACGGATCTAATCCCATGGATTTATGATCATTTTTGTAACACCTGTCATTGTGTAATGGTTTAATGTAAAAATCAGTAGAATATTGCAAATTGAATTAATTTTTTGCCATTTTATGCCGTTTTTTGAGTGGTTCGGTATAAAACTAACAAAAACAAATATCAAGGCACCATTCTGGTGTTGTTTTACGCAATATTCCATTTGTAATTTACAAAAAAAGATTTACAAATACAAAATCAAAGAATTTGCCTCGTTTGCTGTAAAACTGATGACTCTCGCTACAGAAATGATCATAAATTCATGGGATTAGATCCGTTTTGGATAAAAATTTATGACAATGTAGGCAACATTTAGGTGCATGTTCTGTTAAATTTTCGTCAAAAAATATTGAGTACTTCTTGAGTTATAGTTGATTGAAAAAAGGGTATGCATAAATCACCCCCCCCACGGTATGCATTGAGCAATAACAGAAGGGCATCAAGGAACTTCATCTATCCGCTTCCACAATCTACCCGTCACAGATCAGCGGCTGCCCAACGAGCATCGTCTGAGTGGAATAGCTTTGAGGTGGGGGGAGCGAGCAAAGACACTGATTAAAGTAGAGCTTGGAAGGCTTCAGGAAGGAGTTTTAGAGAGAGCGTGTGGTAATTGAGTGAAGCTAAGGAGAAGTGGGGACAGTTATGCCTGGGAACTAGTTGGATAGTCCCAAGGGAGACAGGAGCGGAAGCCTACGCAGTTGGCCCCTTTTAGCATTTCTGCAGCTTCCTTTTTCCCTTTCACTACCTAGTTGCAGTGCTGTCTTTCGCTACACCTGAAGTCAGAATGAGACTAGGTGTAATGTTGATAAAACAGTTTGCATGCGTTATATTTTCAAATAGTGTGTAGCTTGAAAAGGATGCCCAACATATTGGCAAATTGTAGCAAAAAGAAGTTTTATCATCCACAGGAATCGCGTTGGTTTTCCTGGATAGATTTTGCTTCAAGCATACAAATCGTAAACCCTTTTCCAAAAGCTTGTATTATTCTGCTTTCTTATGCTTCAATACAAGAACTGGTAAAATGAGAGCGTGAGGGCGATGAAACATTGCAGCAGCAGCGGTCATCATCCAACCCAATTTCCTCCTCCTCAAACGCTCCAAGGATGGGACCCTGGACGGAAAAGAGCCCAAAAGAGTCGTAAAAAAGCCCCCTCCTGTGAGATTTTCACCCAAGGAAAAGGATCAATAACCTCACTCAACTCTGTCCAGGCTCTTTCATTATACTCTGTCCAAACACTGGGCAATATTTTAATCCAAAGCATAAGTTTTTATTAATTTTATTGCATTTAGTTCATGATCAAAGGTAAAAATCGAAAAATAAATGTGCCTGTTTAATTTCCTGAAAATTTTTTGGGTTTTCACCTTACCTTTTTGCCACCTTTTGGGCAGCTTTGCATTTGGCGCGTGGCGCTGTGGACACTTGGCTAGTCGCGACAGCTTTCTAGTCCATGAGAGAGGCGAGGCAGAAAAAGCAGACAAAGGCAGAATGGCTAATTGAACGTGAAGGCGCCAGAGAGGTGGAGTGAAAGAGCTGGGCGGGTGGTCTCTGGCCCAAAGCCGCTTCCACATTTCAATCTCTCCCGCCTAAGGGGCTGAAAGCGGCCTTTTGATGGCCAATCAGCCTCATTTTTCAGCGCCTTCACCTCCCTCCTCGCGACAGCTTTCTAGTCCATGAGAGAGGCGAGGCAGAAAAAGCAGACAAAGGCAGAATGGCTAATTGAACGTGAAGGCGCCAGAGAGGTGGAGTGAAAGAGCTGGGCGGGTGGTCTCTGGCCCAAAGCCGCTTCCACATTTCAATCTCTCCCGCCTAAGGGGCTGAAAGCGGCCTTTTGATGGCCAATCAGCCTCATTTTTCAGCGCCTTCACCTCCCTCCTCGCGACAGCTTTCTAGTCCATGAGAGAGGCGAGGCAGAAAAAGCAGACAAAGGCAGAATGGCTAATTGAACGTGAAGGCGCCAGAGAGGTGGAGTGAAAGAGCTGGGCGGGTGGTCTCTGGCCCAAAGCCGCTTCCACATTTCAATCTCTCCCGCCTAAGGGGCTGAAAGCGGCCTTTTGATGGCCAATCAGCCTCATTTTTCAGCGCCTTCACCTCCCTCCTCGCGACAGCTTTCTAGTCCATGAGAGAGGCGAGGCAGAAAAAGCAGACAAAGGCAGAATGGCTAATTGAACGTGAAGGCGCCAGAGAGGTGGAGTGAAAGAGCTGGGCGGGTGGTCTCTGGCCCAAAGCCGCTTCCACATTTCAATCTCTCCCGCCTAAGGGGCTGAAAGCGGCCTTTTGATGGCCAATCAGCCTCATTTTTCAGCGCCTTCACCTCCCTCCTCGCGACAGCTTTCTAGTCCATGAGAGAGGCGAGGCAGAAAAAGCAGACAAAGGCAGAATGGCTAATTGAACGTGAAGGCGCCAGAGAGGTGGAGTGAAAGAGCTGGGCGGGTGGTCTCTGGCCCAAAGCCGCTTCCACATTTCAATCTCTCCCGCCTAAGGGGCTGAAAGCGGCCTTTTGATGGCCAATCAGCCTCATTTTTCAGCGCCTTCACCTCCCTCCTCGCGACAGCTTTCTAGTCCATGAGAGAGGCGAGGCAGAAAAAGCAGACAAAGGCAGAATGGCTAATTGAACGTGAAGGCGCCAGAGAGGTGGAGTGAAAGAGCTGGGCGGGTGGTCTCTGGCCCAAAGCCGCTTCCACATTTCAATCTCTCCCGCCTAAGGGGCTGAAAGCGGCCTTTTGATGGCCAATCAGCCTCATTTTTCAGCGCCTTCACCTCCCTCCTCGCGACAGCTTTCTAGTCCATGAGAGAGGCGAGGCAGAAAAAGCAGACAAAGGCAGAATGGCTAATTGAACGTGAAGGCGCCAGAGAGGTGGAGTGAAAGAGCTGGGCGGGTGGTCTCTGGCCCAAAGCCGCTTCCACATTTCAATCTCTCCCGCCTAAGGGGCTGAAAGCGGCCTTTTGATGGCCAATCAGCCTCATTTTTCAGCGCCTTCACCTCCCTCCTCGCGACAGCTTTCTAGTCCATGAGAGAGGCGAGGCAGAAAAAGCAGACAAAGGCAGAATGGCTAATTGAACGTGAAGGCGCCAGAGAGGTGGAGTGAAAGAGCTGGGCGGGTGGTCTCTGGCCCAAAGCCGCTTCCACATTTCAATCTCTCCCGCCTAAGGGGCTGAAAGCGGCCTTTTGATGGCCAATCAGCCTCATTTTTCAGCGCCTTCACCTCCCTCCTCGCGACAGCTTTCTAGTCCATGAGAGAGGCGAGGCAGAAAAAGCAGACAAAGGCAGAATGGCTAATTGAACGTGAAGGCGCCAGAGAGGTGGAGTGAAAGAGCTGGGCGGGTGGTCTCTGGCCCAAAGCCGCTTCCACATTTCAATCTCTCCCGCCTAAGGGGCTGAAAGCGGCGATTTGATGGCCAATCAGCCTCACTTTTCAGCGCCCTCACCTCCCTCCTCGCGACAGCTTTCTAGTCCATGAGAGAGGCGAGGCAGAAAAAGCAGACAAAGGCAGAATGGCTAATTGAACGTGAAGGCGCCAGAGAGGTGGAGTGAAAGAGCTGGGCGGGTGGTCTCTGGCCCAAAGCCGCTTCCACATTTCAATCTCTCCCGCCTAAGGGGCTGAAAGCGGCCTTTTGATGGCCAATCAGCCTCATTTTTCAGCGCCTTATTGATGCTTTGGCTCTGCTTTGCCGCTTAATAAGCTTTCCTAGGCACCCTTCCACCCATTCTTTTTTCAGCCTCCATTTATCATGTGCCAAAACGTAGCACCAATGCCCGCTCAAAGACCTCTTTAGGCTAAGCGATCCTTTACTATGATAGGCGCTAGCCACATGTTGGATTTACTGAACTTTACTTTTTTGGTGAATTTGGAAGATCCAAGATTTGTAAAAAGAATTAGCGTAGCAATTTAAATTCTTTGAGGGATGTGTCAAACTAATGCGTTTGTCCGATCACAATTGCGTTGAATAATACCTTTTTGCTTCAACGCAGCTGCTGCGTCTGTTCATCTTTTTTCCTCTCTCAAATATTGCGGCTGCTTTGCTCCTTAGCGGAGACTTTTCTGTGAAACAACGTTTTCCTCTTTTAAACAAGTATATGGCGCAAAGCGCAATAGGTGACCGCGGAGTGCTTAGTTCTGTGGTTACTCCACCATTTTCAAAAGTAAGCACAGATTTGGAGTCGTTATATATGACTTGTGAACAAAAAAACTCAAGTGTTTTGTTCAATTATCAGCCATTCAGCTGCTACTAATTATTGATGCTATTGACATGCATGAAAGTTAGTCACTCAAGAGGGCAAGTCTGTGGTTTCTCACCCATTTTCAAAAGTAAGCACAGATTTGGAATCGTTATATACGATTTGTGAACAAAAAAACTCAAGTGTTCTGTTCAATTATCAGCCGTTCTGCTGCTACTAATTATTGATGATATTGTCATGTGCGAAAGTTTGTCACTCAAGAGGGAAAGTCTGTGGTTTCCCAACTATTTTCAAAAGTAAGCACAGATTTGGAATCGTTATATACGACTTGTGAAAAAAAAAACTCAAGTGTTCTGTTCAATTATCAGCCGTTCAGCTGCTACTAATCATTGATGCTATTGTCATGCACAAAAGTTTGTCACTCAAGAGGGAAAGTCTGTGGTTTCTCAACCATTTTCAAAAGTAAGCACAGATTTGGAATCGTTATATACGACTTGTGAACAAAAAAACTCAAGTGTTTTGTTCAATTATCAGCCATTCAGCTGCTACTAATTATTGATACTATTGTCATGCATGAAAGTTAGTCACTCAAGAGGGCAAGTCTGTGGTTTCTCAACCATTTTCAAAAGTAAGCACAGATTTGGAATCGCTATATACGATTTGTGAGCAAAAAAACTCAAGTGTTCTGTTCAATTATCAGCCGTTCTGCTGCTACTAATTATTGATGATATTGTCATGTGCGAAAGTTTGTCACTCAAGAGGGAAAGTCTGTGGTTTCCCAACTATTTTCAAAAGTAAGCACAGATTTGGAATCGTTATATACGACTTGTGAACAAAAAAACTCAAGTGTTCTGTTCAATTATCAGCCGTTCAGCTGCTACTAATTATTGATGCTATTGTCATGCACAAAAGTTTGTCACTCAAGAGGGAAAGTCTGTGGTTTCTCAACCATTTTCAAAAGTAAGCACAGATTTGGAATCGATATATACGACTTGTGAACAAAAAAACTCAAGTGTTCTGTTCAATTATCAGCCGTTCAGCTGCTACTAGTTATTGATGATATTGCCATGAGCAAAAGTTTGTCACTCAAGAGGGAAAGTCTGTGGTTTCTCAACCATTTTCAAAAGTAAGCACAGATTTGGAATCTTTATATACGAATTGTGAACAAAAAAACTCAAGTTGTCTGTGCAATTCTCAAGATTACAGTAGCTACAGCGTAAAAACTGTACATTGCAATGTTTAAACCTTTCTACCCAAAAAAGTAATGTTTCAAATGCTCGGAAACCGGTTCAACCCCTCCAGATCTTCCTAAAATTGCATTACCTTTCAGGGAAAAAAAAGTTTGTCCCAATCCGTTGAGAATTCGCCCGTGGACAGCATTTCCAGATATATATATATATACCTATATATATATCAGGACAAAAATTCAGTAAACTCTATAGACCGCGGAGCGGCCCTTCGGGCCGCTCCGCGGTCAAAAAGGGGAAATATTTTTGAAATAAATTAAATGTTAGACACAATTTTGTGGTTTAAAACCGATGGATATTGATTGAGCATAATAGCTGTTGAATATGAAATGAATGTGTGCACAGTGTGACTAATTAATGAATAACTACCCGTTGCTCGTCTCCATAACAACCTAAAAGCTCATCGCTAAAAAGCGTTTTGATTTTGTTTTGAGCCAAACTTTTAACCTGCGGGCATAGATGCTTTGCTTCCTTTCTGATCACTATATGTGTTGTTATCATATTTTCATGCAGAAATATTTTTGTATCCACGCGGCTCCTTGACCAGCTGGAATGCAAAGTGTGAATGTGGCAGGCGGGTGAAGCATGAGGGAGGCAGGGAATAGAACGTCAGAGATCTTGGCGCAGTACGCGGCGGCGGTGAAGAGCACCTACGTCATCGCCGTTCCGCTCCTCATCCTCGTCTGCATCGCTGCCGCTGCTGCCAACGTTCTCATCGTATTCATCGCCCTCCGCTACACCAAGGCTGTCCGGTACTTCACCCCCCCCCCTTTTCCTCCCCTTTACTGACCTTTTTCTCACCTCCTAGACCATCTAGTCACCCATAAGAGTGGAAGAATTTGGCTGATGTCAAAAACTGGAGGAGAAAGGAGAATAGGAGATGAAAGTTGCAGGCGCAGTCTTACTCTTCGCTTGACTCTGAGCCTAGCACTGGTGGATGCCTACTCCTCCTGCATTCAAGCCATCGGCCTGGGCGTCAACTCATACCTCATCATCGTCTTCCAGGTTATCACCTCCTCCCTCAAACACTCACCAAACCACCCCTATTATTTGAGGATTTTGTGAAAGTAAGCATCAGTTTTCTAACCGCTTCTCTAATCCATATCCATGCCGTACCGGTGATGGATGCTATCCTACCTTTCGCTTGTCATAAGGCAATCTCGATTTGACGGCAATAAATTTTATCGTATTGCTCAAAAGGGTGTTGGGCGAAAATTGAAACTTAAGGTGAACATTCCGCACTACGGCTGCACAATGCACATATTCGAGTCGCTTCGTCTGGGCGGGATGGTGACGAGCGTGCTGCACATCCTCCTACTCACCCTCAACCACTTCGCCGCCATCGCCACCCCCGTCAAATACCAGGCACTCCTCCGAATCCCTCCAGCCCCCTCTACTCCAAATCCTTGCCAGAGTGCCACTCGACGGCGAAAACTGCTCTGGGCCCTGCTGAGCCTCCTCTGGCTAGGCCCCCCTTTGGGCTTCCTGGGCCTGTTCCTGGCCCATGCGGAGGAGACGCTCCTGGCCGAGGACTGCGCCCGAGCTCAGGGCCGCTTCATGTACAAGGCCTGGTTCCGGTCTCCTCCTCTTTGCCGCCTCCTACCCCCTCCATCAGCTTCTGCCCTCCTTCTTCAGTCTCCTGGTCTTCCTGGTCGTGATGGTCCCGCTGGTGCTCATCGGGGCCCTGTACGCCGCCATGGCTGTCGCCCTCAGTCGAGCCCATCGACGCCTTGCCCTCCATCAGCTCCCACTCAACAATGCACCTCAGACACGCCCAAGCCTCATCTCTGAGGCCTCCCCCAGCAACGCCGGGTATGCCTACTCTGCCTTTCTGCCTGGCCTGGAAAGGCATTCTATTGAAGTGGGATGCGAAGCGAGCGTCAGATGCGACGCCGCATTCGCATGATCATCACCGCCGCCCTCATCATGGGCACCTTCCTACTCGCCTGGCTTCCCGGTTCCCTTACTACTCCTTCTCAGCGTAGAAGTAGGAGAGAAAATGTAATTGACAGGGACAGTCTGGTTCGCTCTCACCTGCTCCAGCTGTCCACTGCCCATTCTGGAACTCTACCGGTGGCCGGCTCTGGTCATCTCCGTGGGCATTGTCGTCAACTTCCTCATCATCCTCAAAGGCCTCCTCAATCCCCTCATCTACGCCCTTCGCATACCCGAGATCAGAGGTTCTCTCCTCCCATCGCCCATCCATTCTGGAACTCTACCGGTGGCCGGCTCTGGTCATCTCCGTGGGCATCGTCGTCAACTTCCTCATCATCCTCAAAGGCCTCCTCAATCCCCTCATCTACGCCCTTCGCATTCCCGAGATCAGAGGTTCTCTCCTCCCATCGCCCATCCATTCTGGAACTCTACCGGTGGCCGGCTCTGGTCATCTCCGTGGGCCTCGTCGTCAACTTCCTCATCATCCTCAAAGGCCTCCTCAATCCCCTCATCTACGCCCTTCGCATACCCGAGATCAGAGGTTCTCTCCTCCCATCGCCCATCCATTCTGGAACTCTACCGGTGGCCGGCTTTGGTCATCTCCGTGGGGATCGTCGTCAACTTCCTCATCATCCTCAAAGGCCTCCTCAATCCCCTCCTCTACGCCCTTCGCATACCCGAGATCAGAGATTCTCTCCTCCCATCGCCCATCCATTCTGGAACTCTACCGGTGGCCGGCTTTGGTTATCTCCGTGGGCATCGTCGTCAACTTCCTCATCATCCTCAAAGGCCTCCTCAATCCCCTCATCTACGCCCTTCGCATACCCGAGATCAGAGGTTCTCTCCTCCCATCGCCCACCCATTCTGGAACTCTACCGGTGGCTGGCTCTGGTCATCTCCGTGGGCATCGTCGTCAACTTCCTCATCATCCTCAAAGGCCTCCTCAATCCCCTCATCTACGCCCTTCGCATACCCGAGATCAGAGGTTCTCTCCTCCCATCGCCCATCCATTCTGGAACTCTACCGGTGGCTGGCTCTGGTCATCTCCGTGGGCATTGTCGTCAACTTCCTCATCATCCTCAAAGGCCTCCTCAATCCCCTCATCTACGCCCTTCGCATACCCGAGATCAGAGGTTCTCTCCTCCCATCGCCCATCCATTCTGGAACTCTACCGGTGGCCGGCTCTGGTCATCTCCGTGGGCATCGTCGTCAACTTCCTCATCATCCTCAAAGGCCTCCTCAATCCCCTCATCTACGCCCTTCGCATACCCGAGATCAGAGGTTCTCTCCTCCCATCGCCCACCCATTCTGGAACTCTACCGGTGGCTGGCTCTGGTCATCTCCGTGGGCATCGTCGTCAACTTCCTCATCATCCTCAAAGGCCTCCTCAATCCCCTCATCTACGCCCTTCGCATACCCGAGATCAGAGGTTCTCTCCTCCCATCGCCCATCCATTCTGGAACTCTACCGGTGGCCGGCTCTGGTCATCTCCGTGGGCATCGTCGTCAACTTCCTCATCATCCTCAAAGGCCTCCTCAATCCCCTCATCTACGCCCTTCGCATACCCGAGATCAGAGGTTCTCTCCTCCCATCGCCCACCCATTCTGGAACTCTACCGGTGGCTGGCTCTGGTCATCTCCGTGGGCATCGTCGTCAACTTCCTCATCATCCTCAAAGGCCTCCTCAATCCCCTCATCTACGCCCTTCGCATACCCGAGATCAGAGGTTCTCTCCTCCCATCGCCCATCCATTCTGGAACTCTACCGGTGGCCGGCTCTGGTCATCTCCGTGGGCATCGTCGTCAACTTCCTCAGAATTCGACTAAAGAGGTGTATTTCAAGGAATAAAAAAATTCACTTCTTGGGGGGGGGGGAGAACTCGTGAGGGGGGAACTTGGGGGGGGATAACCTATAAAGGGTGGGGGGGGGGGGAGAACCTTTGGAGGGGTGAAACGTGCATCAGCCAAAATTTGCGAAAAGTTTGCCAACACGCTTTCAATTATGTATTTTTGCGTAGACATTCCAAGATATCTTCCTAGCGCTTCTGGATATTTGCAATGGTATGAGCTGCGGAGCCGTGAGATTATCGCTTGTTGGTGATTGGTGATGCGATGCGATGTGATTGATAAAGACCGTCACTTTTTCAGCTGCACCCCTCAGTTCACATTCCACAGTTGCTAGCTGTCGAAGTCTAGGCTTGAGCGTGAAGTCTAGGCTTGAGCGTGAACCTAGGCTTGAGCGTGCCTCAAGGGCCAGTTCCTGGAGAGAGAGAAAAGCGCAGAGGCCATTTGCAGATCCGGTCTCCCGTCTGCTGGGCTGTCCCAAGGCTTCCGCCACAGCTCGCCGACCCAGCAACTGGACCACCAGCAACATACACACCAAGTATCCTCCAACCCTCATAGCCTGCATCCAGCATTCACAGCTTCACTTTAGGTTCACGGCGGAGGCAGGGCAAGAGCTGGGCGGTGAGGAGAGCAGAGGCGGGCGCGGCAGTCTCCTCCCATTTCTTCGAAGACAGCCTCCCAACGAGGCCCTCGTCTGACCGCCTCCTCCTTTCTTTTCATCTCCTTCACCCACACAAGCTCCTTCCTATCTTTCTTACTGTCGCTCTACGGGTTGTCCACGAAAATAAGCATCCAAGTCAACACCTGAAGAGCATTGCGGATCCAGCAAAAAAAAAGGCCAGCAAAAGCACTGGATCGTAAAGACGGGCTGGAAAGGCGGACTGAACTGGTCTGCCAGAGATTCCAGCAGCGTCTCATTTACGGGGGCCTGGTCAGTGAGGGAATGGAGGAGGGATGACCCTGAAGAGGCGGCACTCTCCGCATAGTCACAGCATGGACTGCAGAAAGATAGTGGCCACTGCGCGTGTGGACACTGGCCAGCCTTCAGACATCCTCTCCTCCCCTCTGTCTGTCCTTCCTCAGCCCCCCTTTCACTGCTGCTACAACTGATAGGCATCAGTCTGACAGGAGTCTGCTCAATCTGATTGCCGTTTGAGTAAGCTCTTGATTGTCTCTGTGTGCCGTTCAATGCTCTTGTGCTGTCCAAATTTGCTGCTAGGTCATTTGCTTGGCGTAGTAGAGAAGGAGAGAGGAGGAGAATGTGTACAGGAGGCAAGAAGAATAGAATGCTGGAGGGCTGGAAGGAGTGGAGGGCTTGGGCAGTGTCATCGTACCTTTGCCTCACGACCATCGCACCCCTCGTCATCAGCATCTTCTTCCCCAACTCCGCCTACAAGCCCATCTCACACTTCCTTCACAACATCAGTTCCTCCCACTTCCCATCTACTCTTTCAGTCAGCGGCTTGGAAGGCCAATGATTGATCGAATGTTTTGTGATCGTATTCATGTTTGCTGCTCAGTTTGACTTCTTCAAAAGCCAATAGGGCAGCTGGCAGACTAGGTGACATGAGGTCATGTTTGAGCGGCAAACAAAGCCTAGCCAATGTTCGCCTAAAACTCCTGTTACAGAAAGGCTGTGCAGGCAAGGATGAGGATTCGATTCCTGCAGGCTACGATGAGCCGACGACGGACGAGGAGGATCGGGACTACCTCTGGTACCTCTTCATCAACATGGACCCCATCGCTCGCGGCTCCTTCGTCTTCATCACCCCCCTACTCGCAGACTTCTTTGGACGCCGCAAATGCCTCTTCTTCGCCCTTCTGCTCAGTCTTCCTGGTCTCTCTATTCACACCTCGCCTATGGCCCTTTTCCCCCCTGTGTTACCAGTCCTCAGCAACATGGACCTCATCCGTTGTGGCTCCTTCGTCTTCATCACCCCCCTACTCGCAGACTTCTTTGGACGCCGCAAATGCCTCTTCTTCGCCCTTCTGCTCAGTCTTCCTGGTCTCTCTTTTCACCCCTCCCCTTTTCCCCATTTCCCCCCTCTCTTCCCAGTCCCCATCAACATGGACCCCATCGCTCGCGGCTCCTTCGTCTTCATCACCCCCCTACTCGCAGACTTCTTTGGACGCCGCAAATGCCTCTTCTTCGCCCTTCTGCTCAGTCTTCCTGGTCTCTCTTTTCACCCCTCCCCTTTTCCCCATTTCCCCCCTCTCTTCCCAGTCCCCATCAACATGGACCCCATCGCTCGCGGCTCCTTCGTCTTCATCACCCCCCTACTCGCAGACTTCTTTGGACGCCGCAAATGCCTCTTCTTCGCCCTTCTGCTCAGTCTTCCTGGTCTCTCTTTTCACCCCTCCCCTTTTCCCCATTTCCCCCCTCTCTTCCCAGTCCCCATCAACATGGACCCCATCGCTCGCGGCTCCTTCGTCTTCATCACCCCCCTACTCGCAGACTTCTTTGGACGCCGCAAATGCCTCTTCTTCGCCCTTCTGCTCAGTCTTCCTGGTCTCTCTTTTCACCCCTCCCCTTTTCCCCATTTCCCCCCCTCTCTTCCCAGTCCCCATCAACATGGACCCCATCGCTCGCGGCTCCTTCGTCTTCATCACCCCCCTGACTCGCAGAATTCTTTGGACACCGCAAATGCTTCTCTTCTCCGCGCCTCCCGGCTCCCAGTCTTCCTCGTCTCTCCTTCCCCCCCACCCCTCCCCTTCTCCCAGTCTTCCCCCTCTCTCTTCTCACCCCTCCCCTTTTTCCCCATTTCCCCCTCTCTTCCTACCAGCAATACACGAACTGAACCAACAA
>JASANA010007034.1:0-17960 GCA_030248095.1 Ptycholaimellus sp. GST1_10
CAGGTCAGGAAGATCGCCGCCACCATGCAAATCAGCCTCGCCGACATGCTCTTCTGCAAGGACTGCCCCGCCTTCCATGCCCAACCGCCTCTCTACGCCCCCTTTTCCCAAAGGCAAAAGCTAATTGAGGCACATCACGATGAGTTGGGAGCACACTGCGGCATGGCCAGGACTGTGAACTGGCTGCGCATCTACTACTTCTGGCCCTCCCTCTCCCAGGACGTCCGCGACTATGTCAAGGGCTGCCCCATCTGCGTCCACGCCAAGTACCCCACCTATCTCAGGAAGGCTCCACTCTTTCCCCTCCTCCTATGCCCAGTAAACTTCAGAGGTGAGATAGATTGCATGGGGCCAATGCCTCTGACTCCGTCTGGAAATCGCTACATTGTAGTCTATCAGGATTGGAGCACCAAGTGGCCAGAGGCAGCAGCCTTGCTGGACATGACATCGCCCCGCATCGCCGCCTTCATGTGGGACAACGTCATCTTCCGCCTAGGCACCCCCAGGGAGCTTGTCCACGACGGCGCCACCTACTTCACCAGCGGTGTCTTCACCGCCTTTCTGGCCAAGTTCCGCATCCACGACTCGCTCTCCACCCCCTACCAGCCCAACACCCAGGGCGGCATCGAGCGCCTCAACCAGTCCCTCATCGCCCTGCTCCGCGCCGTCATGGACCTCAGCCCCGACGCCTGGGACGAGTACATCCCACAGGTTCTCTTCACCTACCGCTCCACTCCCCATACAGGCACAGGCTACTCCCCGGCCAAGCTGATGCTGGGCAGGGAGCTGGAGTGGCCAAGAGAGGCGATGACGATCCCGGTGGAGGTCCAGCTGCAGCCCGCCCATGATGTCATGGCGGACCTCAACATGACCCTCGCTTCCATCCGCTCTGAGGCCCTGCAGAACCTCAGGAAGGCCCAGCGAGCCTACAAGAAGCAGTACGACAAGAGCCGCACCAACCCCACCATCTACGCACCTGGAGATGAGGTTTACTACTCTAAGCCTCGCAACCAGGTGCCAAAGGGGCAGAACAAGAAGTTCTATCGGAACTCCAGCGGCTACTACACCGTCGTCGCCGTCCAGTACCCCAACTACCTCATTGCGGACCTCTCCCTCAAACATCCCAAGCACAAGTCCGTCCACCATGACCAACTGGTTCCTGCCTTCCCCCGCTTGAAGCCGGAGATGCTGATGGAGGGAGAAGAGTCCGATGAGGCCGAGGAGGGCGCCCCAGGACCGTCCACGGAGCTCCCCGCCTCCGTTGTCAGCAGCGGCATCCAGCACAGCGACTCCTCCTCCACCAGCTCGGACTCCAACTAACCCAGGTACACATCCCTCCTTCTCCTTTTATCCTCCTCCATCATACTCCCTTGGTACCAAGGTGCCGCCTGCAAAGAAAATTCTCTATTTCTTTTTCCGGCTTCGGCTTGCTGGCCTTCGCTTCAGCTCAGCTCTGCTTAGCCCCACCACAGAGCGATGGAGCATTCAAAAATTCCTGCAGCTGCGGCTGCAAAGAGTGGGTCTGCAAAGACTGTGGAGCCCTGCAACTGAACCCGCTCCCAGTGCATCTGCACTGCGAGTGGGCCCTCGGCGCTTCCCTCGGCCTCCCGGCTGGCCTCATGCCCATCTTGCCACATCACGAGCCTGAGTGGACGCCCGACTGCTCCAGCCCCCATTCCACCCTGCCCCTCCCATCCCTAGGGCCGAACGATGGAGCATCAACCAACGGGTTTTTAAAATTGATCTGCCCTATCGTGATGCTTAGCCGCAAACGAGTTTTAAAATGCTTAGGACTCTAAGCTAAGTCAAGCTGAAAAACTTTTACTTATCGTAACGCTTAGCGTAAAACTTCTTTTAAAATGGTCTTTGGGCTTGAACACATAACAAAAAGGCATTTGTGTTACGGGCAAGGTTACGGGGCCACCACCAGAGAGAGTACGACCCCACGTGCGAGCCTGCCGCGGCTGGCGGCGAGCGGCTACGGGCGCGGGCTCCATTAGCCCCCAGGGCACCACTACGCCACCCGCCTGAGCTCGCTCCCCTGATGGCCTGCTCCTTAAGAGCTGCTCCCTTCCTCCCCGCCTTCTTCCCTCTCCCTCTCTCTCTCTCTCCCCAAACCCTCTCCGCCTCCTATTCCCATGCCGTGTTCCCTCCCTGTGATTTCCCAAAGCCCCTGTCCCAATGAACCAAAACATCCAATTCCCTCCCTGTTCTGCACTGTGGCAGAGAAATATGGACACAACTGCCTTGCCCCTATAACGAATCGTAGACACGCCAAAGTGCTACTCAGAATAAGGCTGAGCCATTAAGAACTTGTAATCAATTCACACGTTCAAGCAGCACTAAAAGGAGGCAGGGGGGACAGCCTGGGACCAACATGGGAGCCGTGGCCCCACTGCGACAGCAGTGAGGCGGTCAAAAATTGGTCGTCGCATGGGCGGCGGGGGGGGGGGGGACTGGAGTCCATCCCCGCCGTACCTGAAAGGCCTGCAAGGCCCACCTGCAGCATTGGAGTGCTGTGGGTAGGCGGGGATGTCTTACAGACCAGGCCTCCCGAAGCGGCCTAAGGCATGCACTGCCACATCAAGCCACCGAGTGGCCTCACCCGGCTGCCTCGCAGACTCGCCCTTCCTGCCCTGCCCCATGAGACTAACGGAATGCGCAGACACCCAGGCCCAGGTTGCTCGCCTCCCCCATCCGTTCCTCTTAACCAGAAGAATGTTTAAAATTGGTTTCTGTTTCTAAACACATAAGAAAAAGCAGTTTGGCGTCTTTAATTTAAGATACCGTAGGTGCAATCTGTTTTTAAAAGAAAGCGTCCCTACCCAAAACTGTAAGAAAGACGGCTTTCCTGGGTTTTACCCTAATGGTAACGCGACATGAGCCTTTTTAAAAGTGACTTTCGGCTCTGAGCATGTAAGAGCTAGCACTTTAAAACATTTTCAAATAGGTTCCGCAGGTGTTTTTACGCTAAATTGCTAGACGAAAGTTGTTTTCGAGATATTATCTAAGCCCGAAATTCTTCGGCAAAAACAGTTTTTGCAGATGAACGCATAAGAAAAACGTGGGCCTTATCGCTAAAACCGTTTTTAAAGGGTCAGGAAACTTTTAGAAGGATAATTTGTGTCCGAATATGTAAGAAAAGTCTTTTCAGGCCCTAGATCGCTTCCACTCTGCCAACGGAGGACTGCCCATATCCCCCGTCTTCGCCTCTGCCGCCGCAGTCCAGCCTGGAAGCTGGCGGGTTCTGTAGGTAATGCCATGCTGCAGGACTAGGCAACCATAAAATGATTTCCAAAAGAAGGCATAAACTAGCAGAGACGAAAGTGCCCACAGGCAGGCAGGAGCAAAGGTAGATCGTAGGGTGATGTGTAAATTAAAATTAAGCAAAAAAATTAGCTGAACAATGCTTTCAAATAAGTGCAGCAAAAATGACATCCAAAAAGGTAATGGCAGGGTATGGCAGTAGTTGAATGCCCACAGGCGGGCAGGAGAGGGTAAATAACGCCTTTAAATAAATAAAAAGATCATCGTAAATACGGTTAAAATGAATCAAAAGGGTGTACAGGCAGCGCCGCGAGCGAAGGGAGTCCAGGCCTCACAGCTTCATCACTCTGATCATGCGCAGCGCCTTGGTCACCTTCAACCCACACCCTCCTTTCCCCAGTGAAGGGAGGCGAGAAGGGAGGTAACCTTCTGGGTGTCGTCTGGCGCCCGGGCGCCCCACTGACACAGCATCCCTCGCAGACGCCGGACATCCCGTTGGAGCTCCCGCAGGTCCTGCTGGGCATTCTGCCGGTCCCAGGTCTCCTGGGCCACCTTCACCTGCAGCTGCGCCGCCTCCTGCACTTCCTCCTTCACACCCTCTTCTCACTCTCCTCCCCACCCCACCAACCGCCTTCTTGGCGAGGTACTCCTGGCGCTCGTCCTCCGCCCGGTTGATGGTGCGGTTCAGCTCCCGCATCAGCCACTGCACCCGCTGCTCGCTCCGCCAGAGAGTGATGGCCACCAATCCAGCCGTCTTGCCCGGGTGGTGGTGGTGGGAGTCGAAGTACTGGTAGAACTCCTGGCTGCTGTAATAGAAGCTCACCAGCGTGTCATTGCAGACCACCTGCAATCGGTTCCCTTTTCCCTCCAGGCATTAAGGGAAGGAGACTGGAAACCCCGACAGCGAGGTTCCAGTGCTGCCACTCTCTCTGGCCGGGCACTCGCCGATGCTGCAGGGCTCCCTGGGCCTGCAGCTCTGCCGGCCACTCCCTCTGGCGAGGAGGCCCGCAGAGGTCCACCCCCAGCTCGAAGTAGCGCAACCACCCGCTCTCAAACATTCGCGGGCGATGGTCCAGTCCCAGGTTCTTGAGGGAGATGCTGCCGTGGTGCTGGGAGGCGCGGAAATGACCGCCGGTGGAGACGTGGTAGATGCCCCCAGTCACAGGGCAGAGGATGGCTGGCGGGCCCCCGGAGTGCAGCAGGGTGAGGACCCCGCCCCGTAGCAGACACCGTAGCGGATCGTGTGCCATCCGCTGCTGCGCAGCGCGAGCTTGCTGGCGCTGTTGGCGATTGTGCAGACACCGGCGAAGACGACGAGCAGCTCTGGGAGCCAGCCCACCTCCGCCTCCGTCGCCTCCCCCGTCGCCTCCACCCCCGTCCCCTCCACCGCCGTCTCCCCTGCCCCCATTGCCTCCGCCGCCGTTTCCTCCCTCCCCATCCCCCTCCCCCACCATCTCCCCCGCCCCCGTTGCCCCCGTCGCCTCCCCCATCGCCCCCGCCCCCTCCGTTGCCGTCGCCCACATTCCCCCCTCCATCCCCCAGCATGAGGTTCCTGTCGAACTGGGGCCCAGCTCTCGCGAGCGGCGCGAAGATGGCCTGCCCGCCCACTGCCCCCACCGGCGCCACTTGCACAATCCCTGCCCCCTGCCGCCATCGGGAATGGGCGCGAGACCGTCTGCTGGCTCGATAGCGACTCAGGGAATGGCCTCGAGGCAAGCTACAACCACCCCTTTTACACTTAGCAGGTTTCATTTTCCCCACTTCCTTCCTGTGCATGCTTAGCTCTTTTCCCTCTTCCTTTCCCCCCCTTCTCCCTCCATTTCCCCTTTTCCCAGTTCGCCAATTCCTTAACCTTGAGTAGAACTGATCTTATAAATCGAGGACAGAAGCAGGATGGGAAGGGATGGGGGGATGAACCGGCATAATGATTTCGCCCTATTCTCACCCATCTGTAGGCACCAGTGAAACATTCCCCTCCCTCTGGACTACCGCACAGGTCTCTACACCCTCCTAACACACGCCCCTTTCCTCCCCTTTCCTTACCTCTATCCCTATCGTCCGTATGTACTCTCACCAGGTATACGGTTGAACTCAGGGAAGGGGGGAAAGTCTGCTACAGGCCCCAATTCCTGTTCCCCCTTATTCTAGCTTCAGCTCCTCCGCACTTTTTTCTTCTTATCTTCCCCCTGCCCTCGTAAAGAGAGGCAGGAGAAAGAGGGGGGATGGGGGGAAGTGCAACCGTAGCTTAAGCAGAGATTACAACAAAAAACTTATGCAAAAATTAGGGGCGACCGAAGCTGGCCAGTGGTGTGGCCAGGACTAGTCAGCGTTTGGGACTCTACAGCGCATCAGACCCTCTCCCCCCCGAGTCCCTTATTGCTGATCGTCTTAAGGCTTAGACACCGGCCATGTGCCGTGCTTGAATTTGTCGGCACATGCCGTGGCTGGAAGAGGGAGAGGGCCCAAGTTGGGGGGCAAAGGTCCTGGCCACGAGGTCGCCCCAGCTATGAGCCGTTTGACCTTGTATATATAGAACACCCCTCCCTGGGGAACATTAACTTCCCCAGTAGAGCCTCAACACTGCTAGGTATTTCGACCCTGTGCTAAGCACTCGCCTTCTCATTGACCTCGCCCAAGGCGGGGCGAAGCGGCCAATCACCGCCTCTCGAGGGATGTAGAGGGCAGGGGTGGGGCCTCATACTCACCCCCCCCTCTATCTCGTCCCTCCCCCTTCCCCCTATACCCCCTTTGCACAGATGAGTCATTGTATTACTCACTGAGCCCGCCTTTCAAGAGGCGCATGAGAGGCCCCCTCAAAACCTCTTCCCCAATTGATGATGTCCAGAAGAGTATTCATATTCCGCCTCACGAGCCTTAAATGGCTCCTAGCTGACACAGCCTAGGCTGCCCAGCACTCTTTAAATCATCCCTGGCCGGCCCCTGCAATTTCTATTATGCTCCTCCCTCCCCTCACTTCCCCTTTCTTTCAACTGCGCGCTTGCGCCGCCTCGCCACCCTCCCAAGTCATGTTGCAAGATATACATAAGGAGGCGCTGGCCTTCCCTCTTTCCTCAATTGATGACTCCCACAAGCCACAGACACAGCCGGGCCCAGTCTAGGCCCCTCCCCTCTCTTCTGGTGCCCCTCACCTCCCCTCCCTCCATTTCCCCTCATCCCGCTCATCAGTATGTGCCCAGTTATACTCCCCCTCCTTTGCTCCTTGTTGTCCCTCCCCTTTGCCTTTACTCTCGGGTGAGGCTGGTTGAGCAATAGAAGAGAGAGGTAGAACCTGGACATGTTGAGCGAAGGTAGGAGTTAGGGAAGGATGGTTGTAGGCGGCACCGTGGTACCAGATTGATCGCTGCAAACGCGCGAGAATAGGAACATGGTTGAGGATTTCTTCGAAGGGATGGCGCAATAGGTGGGGTGTGATGTAGAGTAGGGAATGGCCCAATCGACGAGGCTCAGTGTTTTTGCGCGCCCCTGCCAAAACAACTTCCACACTATTTCTCTATCTCCTTTTCCACCAATCCCTGTGCTTTTCTCTCCTGCGTATCCCTTCCTTCCCATGTGCCGCGAATTAGAATTGGACGGGAAGGATTAGAAAGGTTAGGAAGTGCAAAGACCAGGCGCATCTGCCCAGCTTTTGGAGCGGCCTCTTTCCCCTGTCCTGAGCCGCCACACTCGCTTTGTGTGCCTTTCCGCCTCTCCTCTGCTCTTCCGCAGGCTCAGCCTTTCCTGTTTAGGCGGGACTTTGCCAGCAGATAGGCCCCTTGAGCAGTGGAGGGAGAGCTGACGGAGCCATGCACCAGGGCGACTGAGGCACCGCCTTGAAGGGGACACTCTGGGCCTGAGCTTTAGTCACCCCCCCCCCCACGTTTTCTCCTTTCCACTTCGCTGGGATCCCCATCTTCAGCTTTCTCTAGCCCCCTCCCCCTCTCTGGCGCTCCAAGTCCTGGCATCCAGCCTCCCGCCTTTTTGAAAGGCCGTTATCGGCCTGGCTATCTCCCAGCGCTGAGAAGGCCCCAGCCAGGATGTTGCCACATTGCGACGCCCTCCCAGCTTTGTGCACACCCCCGCTCCCCTTCTCCTTGTGCCAACTGGGGCTGGCTGGCACGTTTGAATGTCCGAGTGGGGCAACATTGTACCCATGTTGTGGCAGCCGCAGTGTTTTTCACACGAGTTTCGCAATCCCTGCCTCCCCCTCTCCTGCCTCGGCCTGCCCTCCCTTTTGTTTTGACTTGGCTGACCCAGTCTGTATAAAACAGGCCACTCGGCCCCAGTCGCCTCAGTCTCACCCCACCCCTCACCCCTTCCTCCCTTCCCCCCCCTTCCTCCTACCCGCCCATACCCTTATAGGTTTGACACCGAGTCGGGAGATGAAGGATAGGTGAGAGTGAGGGGGAAGTTAAAGTGTAGTAGTGGAGCAGAGGCGGGGCAGGTGTGTCGCGCTACGGTTGGTTTGTCCTTCTTCCTCAACCAATCCCTTTCCTCCTCGCTACCGCCCCTCCTCCTTCATCCCAGCTACCGTGCTCCCTTTTTCCCCTTTTTCCCTCATTTCCTTGTTTCCTCCAAATAGCGTGCGTGAAGTTAGGAATGATGGGTAGGAAATTCAGTGAGGTTGCAGCGGTACAGACTCAGCTTCCAGGGCTGCGTCTACTGCCTTCCTTTCCACTTCATCAGCTCCGTCAACCAGGTTCATTTCCTTTGCGGCTTCGGCCCTGGTACCACCGTGCCGCCTACAACCAACATTCCCCAACTTCCTCACAACAACCCCCTCCCCTGAAACTTCCTCCCCCCCTTCCAGCCAGCATGGCAGCCCCTAGCCAGGCGCCCGGGGCTGACATGGCCCTGCCCTTCGGCACCGCCGCCCCCACTCCGCTGCAGCCCGACCCCATCGAGGAGGTGCCCATCTCCCGCAAGTCCCAGGTCCTCGGACAGGTTTCCACCGCCACCCTAGCTTCCAGGATTGACCTGAGCTTCTCTGTCCCGGCGTGAGTGGTGGAGCTGGAGGACACGGGGTCCCAGCGCATCCCCAACACTGCAGTGCTGGAGCTCCGTCCCGGCGCCAAGGAGGCCCTCTGTCGCCACTTCGCCATGCCCATCGGCAACATCCGCTCTTGCTTTGAGGTTGCCCCCCAATTCGTCAACCTCACCCTCTACCAGAAGCTCCACCCCTACGATCCCCACAAGAGCATCCATCATATGGCCTGCACTCCGCTCAGCGTCCTCGCCCCCATCGGCACTCCACTGGAGGTTTATCCCATCATCAACCAGCCGATCAACAAGGCGGACTACACAGTGCGCATCGGTGGCTACCAGCTCAGCGAGGACCCCGTCCGCACCCTCTCCGGCATCTTCGGCGTCATCTGCCGCCAGGCCCACATCTCCAACCTGGACAAGGAGCAGAGGACCCTGGACCAAGAGGCTGACGAGGTCCTGTGCCTGGACGATGTGATGGACTCTGAAGAGACAGGTCAGCTTCCCCCTCTGGCGCCAGGCGGTGGAGCAGGGGCATCGAAGGGCCAGGCAGCGGAAGAGGCCTTCGCGGAGGTTGAGAGCAACCTCGTTCCGGGCACGGAGGTGGCCGAGGAGGCAGACAGCGCCGCCCCCGGCTCCGCCTCCGCCGCTGACAAGCCCGCCGACAAACAGGAGATGCGCCGTGGACCAACTTGGGTTGCCTTTTACGGGACGTACGTCAAGCAGCTTAAGTCCAACTCTGGCACCCAGTGGGAGGGAGAAGAGGAGGAGCCGGATTGGGACCAGATAGGCCAAGGAGAGGACCCGCTCCCGCGCCAGGGGAGGAACTATACAGAGGTGGAGGAGGTGGAGTATAGGGGTGAAGGAGGCAAGCAGACGGCGGAGCGGGAGCATGTCCAAGGCTTCGCCTACTTCGACAAGACCACGCAGATCGTTGGGGCCCCCCAGAACCGCTTGGACCGCGCCCTGGAGGGCGACATCGTGCTCATCCTCCGCGCCCGCCGCCTCACCGACCACAACATCATCGATCATCGCCCCCTTCGTCACTCTCCCAAGGCTCAGTTCTTTCTGATTGAGGCCTGCAGATTGTTCTCTCCGAGGGCGGCGCATTTCCTGCACAGCATGCCAGCCGCTGTGTGCCCCAACGTCACCTGGAATGACAGTCTGGACGACGTCCTCTCGGACGTCCCCAAGGCCTTCCGCCTTGCCGCCGCCGGCGCCCTGGCCCCAGCCCTCATCCACTACGACTCCTACCGCAATCTTCTCCGCATTCCATCCTTTGCGGCTGAGGTTCCTGTACAGTTGACCGTGGACCCGAAGGAGGGCAAGGAAGTGTTGGAGCTGTACATGTCCCCCGGCCAGGCCTCGCTGTTCAGCAAGCGCACCTTCTGCTCCATCTTTCTCAAGGGCGGCGATGGCGTGTCTCTTCCCGGCCCTCTCCCCATCGGCTGCCGAGTCATAGGTGAGCCCAGACCCCTGCAGGAACCTTGCCCTTCCCCTCCCACCTCCAAGGAGAAGAAGGCGATGAGCAAGCGTACTCGCAACACCGGAAAGGGACAGAGTAGCTCTGCTGAGGTTCCCCCTCCTTCACCAGCTCTTTCAGACGTGACGGTGGAAGGGGAGGAGGTGAAGATGGTGGTAACGGTGCGACCTTCGGAGAAGACCATGACGCAGGTCTGGCAGCTCCTCTGCGCCCCCGACTTCGTCTCCAAGGGCATGATGGCCGCCATCCGCGACGAGGTGGACCTGGACCTTGCCTTCATCGCCTACTATCAACGCACCTTCGCTGTGCAGTATAGGGGAGAGATTGGAAGGTTTGGGACAGTTCCTCTCATTTGGGAGACTGGGATGGAGCTCTATCCGTTGCCTAAAGGAGCCCCGCATCTGCCTGGAGGCCAAGTCGGCATCAAGCTCAACAGCGACGAGGAGGAGCAGCTCTGGCAGATCAGCCTCGGTCAGTCCAACCTCTCCTTCGAGCTCCCTCCCCAGCAGACCAAAGTCATCCGCCACATCGCTTCTTTTCATCTGCCCTGCAATGCGGGTCAGGTTTTGGTGATTGATGGCATTGCGGGGGGGACAAAGACGATGGCGATGAATATCGCCAACAATCGGCTGCTGAGCATGAAGGACCCCGACGACGATTACCGCATCCTCTACATGGCCAAAACCAATTTCGCTGCAGATCAAGGTTTGGACAGCTATTTGCAGGCGCAGAAGATGCTGTTCCCTCCCCCGGCCGCCGGCGCCCCGTACGAGCAAGTCTTGGAACACCGGCGCCGCTTCCTCGGCATGCGCATGGCCTCCGCCACTCACCTGCAAAGGGTTTTCCTCCAGCAGCAGAAGTTGAAGGCAGTAGGAAAGCCCACCAACCTCGGCTCCGCCTTGCCGCCGGCCTTCGAGGAGATCTGCTCGGACTTCATGCACGCCTCCCTCAAGGCCGTCAAGCGCAAGAAGCCCACTCCTTTCGACCCCGCCGACCTCGTCCACAAACACAGCTTAGACCTGGAAGCCCTGACGAAGCATCAGGTGCTGGCGACGCTGGAGACCTGGGCGGGCCACGCCAAGGAGGACGACGAGCTCCTTGCCTTTGTCAACAACCTGCGCCAGAAGCAGAAGCGCTCTGAGAAGGAGGAGGACGAACTCAAGAAGGCCCTCGCCAGCCAATCCGCCGTCCGCCAAAGCCAAAGACAGGTTCTTCATGACCTTTTCAAGGCCTTCTTCGCGGCCGTGGCGCCGCGGATCATCTTCACCACGATGGACAAGGCCAAGGACTGGATGCTGGAGAATTTTGACCTTCGACCCCAGCTCCTTATCACAGATGAGTCCAGCCTTATCAACAGGGACCAGGCGGTGTGGGGATTGGGGCAGGCGGGGGAATCGGTGATGAACGCCATCTTTGCTGGAGACAGACGGCAGCTGGTGCCGTACACGGCAGGTGCCGGGGTGGCGCGCCAGCTGCTCACCCACTCCATCCTTGACTTCGCCTTCCACCTCCCCTGCCAATGCATCACCCGGCTCACGCTCACCACCTCATTCCACCTCCCACCTCAGGCCTTTCCCTACCTTCACCTCTTCTACAAAGATGAAGGAGTCCACGCTGCACCGACGGCACTGACAAGGATGCGAGAACCACCACTGTTTCCACACAATACTTCCACTCAGCGGGTTTCCTTCATCCACTTGCAGGAGGCGGAGGTGGTGGACGACAACAACTCCGTCTCCAACCCGGCCGAGGCAGCGGCGGTGCTCCAGCTATGTTTCTGGTTCCGGCAGCATTTGGGCAAGCACAACTCGTACCTGGCGCCCAACGACATCTTGGTGTCCACCCCCTACAAGAACCAGGAGAAGCTCATGCGCAAGCTGCTGGACGAGAACGGCTTCCAAGAGGTTCCCGTCCTCACCATCGACTCGCAAATCGGCAGAGAGGCCAAGGTAGTGCTGCTGAGCCTGGTCCGCTCCAACCAAGGCCGCAAGGCTTGCGTCCTCCCCACCTTCGTCGCCTGGGAACCTTGTTTCCTGGTAGCTGCCACTCGCTTTTCTAGTGACTTCGTGGTGGTGGGGGACTGGGAGACCCACATGGGCGGCCTGGACTACATGGTCGAGCACGAGCGCTACAGGCTGGGCCAGGACGCCGTCTACCGCATGGCCTACGAATTCCTGTCCCTCCTCTACACCAACGCCAGCGTCTACACAGCCTCAATCCTCTCCACCCTCCGCAACGAGCAGGAGAAACACTTCAACGACAACTGGTATGATCGCTGGTATGGGACTCCGGACCCCTATGAGCTGTGCCTGGCTGGGGGCCACTTCGTGGAGGCGCACATGGCCGACGTCCTCAAGGAGCTCCCGCCCAAGTACACCACTGACGCCCTCCACGAGAAGTTCAAGGAGAAGGCACACCATCTGCAGGAGGCCCGCACCCGCTCTGCTGTGGCTTGCACTCGAGGGCGCAAGCACGCCGCTCCCTCGCCTCTCTTTGGCTTCCCCAGCCCCAGCAGCTTCCCGCCCTTGCCTCTCGTACCTCCGGGTGTGCCTCCCCCCTTCTCTTTCCGAGGTGGACGAGGAACTGGGTGGGGTGGAGCTTGAGGAGGTGTGCGAGGATGGGGACCGGGATCCGCTCGCCGCCGTGGATGCCACACCGTCTACCGCCCCTTCTAAACCATCCCCATCCAGCCCAGTTTCACCCTTTTTCTTTCTCTCTTCTCTCCCCTCTTCCCCCAACCCCTGTCCAAGGCTGAGAGCCCAGTCTTGGAGTTTTCAGCATTTGTCTGTGCATTTGTTTTGCGCCAAGAATGAGCCTTGTTTTCAAATAGCATAGCAGAAGGAGGGAAGGTGAATAAAGAGGCAGTGTAGGGGTAGGGATTGAGGAAATTCAGGCGTATCGGGCGGGCAACGCGTCAGCTGCAAGCCTCCGGGTTCGCCGCCTCCTCGCTCCTCCTTTTCCGATGCTCCCACCGCTTCACCCTCATTCACCGCCCTCCCACCAACTTACTCTTTACCCTTCTACTCTTTTCTTCCTTCTCCTTGGATTAGCCTTATCGATTCTGCGAATAGCAATAGCCTTAGCAATTGACGACAGATTTTTGAAAATTCGCGAAATATGAGCTTAGCCAACTACCATGTAGCTTTGGTAAAGGAGGGATGAGAAATTTGAAAAATGGGGATTTGCCAGTTCACTCGGGCGGGCGTGGAGTAGGCGGATTGGGAGGCCGCTGCGCTTCGCCGCCCCGCAGTCACCTCGCTCCGCAGCTGCTCCTGTCCCACTTCCCTTCCATTCCTCACTCCCTCCAACCCAGCTCCTATTCCCCATTTCTTCCTGTATCCACACTGCCTTAAATTTGCACCATGAGATAATGCTCTGATGTGTACATAGTGATTCGATTCAATTCATTAGCTCTTCATTATCATTCTTCGCAGCTGAATTGAACCGCCATTAGCCCCTGGGGCATCATGAAAAATTTTCATGGGCCGCTTCGCGCCCTACGTTGACCGTTGCTTCTTCTGCGTCCACTGCATTTAGCTTGCCTTTCTCTCCTTCTTCATGACCTGCTTGCTCTGCGACGACTGCCCCTTCCGCTTCTGTACCATCAACCAGGGCCCCACCAGCTCTTTTCTCTTCCTCCATTGCTTTCCATGGCCCTTCTACAATCCCAGATGCTGTCGTCAGCCCACTGGGGGCGGTGTTTGTGTACGCTTGCCCTGCCCCAATGCCCTGGGTCCAACCCCCCCTCCTCCACTCACACGCTTAGGCTCTGCCCCTGTCTGCCACAGCGCCCCACTATAAGTACCCCATTCCCTTCCCTTCCATCATCAGTTGCGCTAGTCACCGCTTGGGCTTTGCTTGTTGTTCTTGGAGAAGAAGAAGGAGTTCCTTTGTCCCCATCGTCCACTTCCGCATAGCAGCTCTCACACTAGGGCGCAGTGGATGAACCGGCTGAGCAGCTGGTTCATTACGAGGCGAGAGTAGGCTCATCTGCACCTGCTCATGGCTTCGTTGATGCCTCAGTATGCTGCTTCTTGTCGTTGGCATACCAAAGCATCCGGCAAGCCTCCACCCTGAAGAACTGTCTCCATCCTCGCTTCACCCGGTTTGGGTCCTTGTGATGCCCACAGCACGAACACGGTCGAGTCCCTTCATGGGGAAGATGTAGGCGCAAGCAGAGGCTCCACCTGCACTGCTCATGGCTCCGCTCATGCCTCAGTATGCTGCTTCTCGTCGTTTGCATAATCAAGCATTCCGCAAAGCCTTGACGGAGACCCTTCTTCATTGTTCACCCGGTTCTGGGGTCCGCGACGCCCGCAGCATGAACACGGTCGGAGCCTTGGCCGCGCTCGCTGGCATTGCAGGCGATGCTTGCAGACACTCTGCACCCTTCCCAGTAGTCCCACCCCATCAGCCGAAAGAGGATGCAGCAGCAACTCAAAGGTTGAGATTCTCTGGCAGGTCGCCTCCTGCTGAGCTTGGCGAGGCTCGTCTGAGGATGAAGTTGCTGACGACTGTGTCCGCCTCGTCCCAGGACGGCATGCCCCACGCCACCCGTCAGCGGCTCTCACACACCGCCAACCATCTCCCTCCGCTCCCCTCCCCCAGCTCCCTGGCCCAGCCAACATTTTTCAGCTTCCAGCCAAAAGACCCTGCCGGAAAGGGAGGAGGAGGCAGAACTCCCCTTTTCATCTTCCTGCTTCTGTTTCTTACAGTGAGCAGGTGAAATGAGGCAAGGCGGATTGCAGCCTTGCGTCTCAATTAGACTCTGAGTAGTTTTACTGGGCTTTCATCTGCTTGTTGACTTCGTTAATTTTGACATTCTGTGCAATGCGAGCTGAATATGGGGAGATGAGACTAAAAATGTATTCTTAAGGCGGAAGTGCATTTGAAATTGAGCCCCCTAGACCCCCACCCGAGTTGCTCCTGTTATGGGCCGTTATTCCAAATTACTCCTCGAAAGATCTTTAACTTTTTGACCACCCCTTTTTCAATTGCAGATTCTGTGTTTTCATACGTTTTTATGTAACTCCACCAAAAATGTCAGAAATATCCAGCTCAACAGATTATGATTTAAATTTTTGAATTATCAACTGTTTTTACCAGAATTCAAGAAAATAAAAAATTCCGTATTGCGTATAAAATCTTCCAGTTAACACTCTTATATATGTACATGCCTAAATTTTGGATATTTTGAAAATATATTTTGAATACAATTTAGATTTTTCAAGATTTTCTCTTGAAAACCGAAGCGATTTAAACTGATCATACTTTTCCAAACTTGCTGAGCTCTGCCAATTGACACGACATTTGATCGCAAAAAGAATCAGAAATGATTAGCTTTCTGTAATTTAGCAATAACCCTGAAGAGTTTGTCTGCTCTTTTTCTGGTCCGAATGTTCGTATCATTGGGAAATCTGATGAGAAAGGCATAAACGCTGAAAGTTTGGCACGAGACTGCTATGAGGGCGTTCCAGGAGCGCAGCGCTTGGCGTTGAAAAGCAATTGAAAGCTGCATTCCGCCCGGCCACAAGTAAGTGGTACCGAAATCAAGAGCTGAAAAGATAACTTGTGCAGCTCGAACGCCAGAGTCGAAGATGAACAACTGATAAAGCAACCCAATGGATAAGGCAAGGTTTGAAGAGCAATATGGATTTTGAAACGGCAGGTGAAAACGGCTGATCAAAATGCTTCTGAAACGATTGGGAACAGTCAGCTGAAGGGATGGTATCGTGAAGAAAGCAAAGCAAATGAGAGGGTAAGGTTTTGGAAGTGCGAATGAGATGCGAGGGACGCTGAAAAGTTTGCAAACGAATTTTCTCATTTTTCCTGATTTTCTTACCCCACGAAAAAACGAACAAGGGCACAAATTGAAATGAAAGGAGTGTGGGGTTGAAGGCAGAGGAGAGCGTAGAAACCGAGGTGCTCATTACGTTCCCTCTGGCAGCCGTTGCTGCCCTGGGCGATGCCGCCGCTGCGGTCTCCTGGTTCTCCTCCCGCTTGCCTCCTCTTCCCTTTTCAAATCAGCCGAGCAGGAGAGGACAAGAGTTTGAAAGTGGAGCACCAAGGGGTGAGGTGAGTACAAGAGCAAGAGGCTCCGAATCACCAGACGCGCTTGTGAAGAGTGAAGGAGAGGGAAGGGTTTAGACGTGGAGGCGGCCCCGTTGCTGCCGCTGAGCTTGCTGGAGGCCCTGAAGACGCGGAGGACCGGCCCCGGCTTGCTGTCGGCCCTGAACTTGTAGCCGTCGCTGGAGGCCTTGCAGACATGGTGGGCGTCCGCGGCGCCGCCGATGAGGCTGTGGACGCTGTAGGCTGTCTGAAAAGGCTCCTGTAGCCTCCTGCTGCTCGTCGCCGGTCCCGTAGATGCTGTAGGCGGCTGGAAGGGCTCTGGTTTCCGCCGCCGTCGCTGGCCTGGGAGGCGCTGTAGGCAGGCTGGGAAGGCTCTTTGTAGCCCCTGCTGCTGCTGCTGGCCCCGTAGACACGCAGGGCCGGCTGGAGCAGCTCCCTGTTGTCCCTGCCGCTGTTGCTGGTCTGTGAGGTGCTGTCGAGCCTTTGGGTGGGTGGTCCTGGTACCATCGCTGAGCCTTTGGAAGGCGGTGAAGATGTAGGAGTGGGCCTTTCTGCCTCTTTTGGTGGCCCTTTTGGCTCCTTCTTCCCGCCCGCCTCCCCTGAGAGCTGGAGGGGGCCCTTTTGATCACTTTGTGGGCTTTCTGCCTTCTTTCTTTCTCGCCCTCCTCCCCTTGGATGTAGAGGGGGGCCTTTTGAGGGTGGTTCTGGGTGGGTTGAGCTTGGTGAGGTGCTGAAGATGGGCTTGGCCAGCTCCCCGGTGGAGACGGTGCTTACGAAGCTCCTGGAGGCACTGGAGATGGGCTGGCAGCTCCCCCGGGCTGGAGACGATGCCACGGAACCCTGGAGATCGCCCGGCTGCCCCCGGGGACGGGCTTGCTGGCCTTGCTCAAGCAGTGCCGTTCCGCTTGGGAAGGTGCCGGGAGGTGGGCTTGGCCCAGCTTCCTGGTGAAGACGACGCCGTCGGAGCCCTTGGAGATGGTGATGGACGATTTGGCAGTTCCGGGCGTCTCATGATGTCCCTGGAGCCGAAGCCTGAAGAGTTGCTGAGCTTCTAAGGAGTAGGAGCCGTCGGGCGAGGCTGATGATAAGGGGGTGCTGGCAGAGCTGCTCCTGCTTGGAGAAGTCCGGCCCCGTCAGGTGGCCGTTGATCCTGGTCCTGGGCACCTTGCTGAGCTCAATGAGGCAGAGCCACGCCTGTGGCATGAGGAGGAGAGTTGGAGGCTAAGAGCTGCCAGGCATCTTGCCTAGATCCACCACCTTCTTCACACCCTCCCCAACCAGGCCTTGTCCATGCTGAATGCTTCTACTGAGTCTGAGTAGGTCTTCTGAGTTTGTTCTTATTGAGCTGAGAGGGTGTCGATGCGGGAGATGTTGAGGTTCTCCTACGGAAGGCTCTGGAGGCGGCCAAGAGAGGGTGCAAGGCACCGTTGTGCGTGCTGACGTCAGCCGTCTCAACGCTGGGGGGCCGGAGAGAAGTGTTCGGAAGCCGATGTGGAAGTTGGCAAAGCCCACGGAAGATGCTCTGTTCTAGGGCTGGGGGCTCCAGGAGAGGCACGAGGGGTCCGAGGTAGATGCCCAAGGCGAGGTTGAGCTGCCGGGCTGCCCCTGCCCTGGAGTCCATCCTGCCTTGATCTGCTGGAGTCGTCCAGGTTCTCTCGTTGCCGTTCACCTTGCTCTTGCTCCTCCCCGCGGCGGAAGAGTAGCTGAAGGTGAAGGCTGTCGAAGGCTCCATGAAGAAGTTCCCCGTCTGCTCTTTCTGGTGGTCCGACGCTCTGAATTCATTTGAAATCCGACGAGAAAAGGCAGGAAACGCTGGAAATTGGCACGAGACTGCCATGAGGGTGTTCAGGAGTGACAGCGCTTGTTGAAGCAAATTCAAAGCCTACAACCCCCAAAAAAGAGGGGCTGGGAGCTCACGCGCACAGAAACACACAAAACATCAGCTTGCAGTTGTCCTTCAAATCAGATTCCTTCCTCATTGGGCAGCTTTGCTAAGTCGATGGAGAAGGGACTCTGGCCGTTCAATCTTCACCTCAAAAAGCCATTCTGTTTGAACAGATAATTCGCCTACATTGAGCCCATTGGCTTCCATTCTCCTAGTGGGCATGCCGGGGCTGCGATTTCATTCATTAGCAATACGCAACTGAACGAAGCAACAACA
>JASANA010007035.1:0-17800 GCA_030248095.1 Ptycholaimellus sp. GST1_10
ACGGAATCCAACCCCCCAACCCTCGCCTCTTACCTCCTTACCTCCTCAACCCTCGCCCATAGACCTAGAGTCTTGGCTTCATGACAAATTCTTGCGCATCCAATATCACCAAATCAATATTTTTATTCGAGTAAAAATAAATTGACCAATTGGTGGGCCTAGGCGTAGAGAGCTAAAACGTAATTCACATTTGCAAGAACATCTAAAAATAAGCAAGGCGGCAACTGCAGAACTGGAAATCGGGCCAGCCTAGCGTGAAACGCCCGATCTGTGGCTGGCTGGCTGCCAGAAGGGGAAATCCAAAATGTGCAGCTGGTTGATTGGCGGAGGAAGAGGAGAGATAATGGGGTGGTGTTAGTGATGGGGGTGTTGGCGTGGGTGGCGTGATGGATGTGGAGAGAGAAGCGGCGGAGGTGTGCATGTGATCCCAGGAATGGCGTCTGGCCGGTCGGCTGTGGAGAGGCGGAGAACCGGCTGGACTGCCCACGTTCACTTTCTCTTCTTTTCGTCTCTCTCTCTCTCTCTGTGTGGGAGGGAATCCCGTCGTTGGCGTCTCCTTTTCCCCTCCCCTTCTCCCGGCCTGGCCCAGATTCTCCAGCCTCCACAGCGCGCATCGCCTCACCCCTCTCTCACGCCCCCTGCCTGCCTCCGTTTTTGCTTAACCGCGGCTGAGGCTCATTGCGGAGGCCGCCTCTCGACCCTTCCGCCAATCCTCACTCACCCTTACCCTCTCCCTCCCCTTCCTCCTGACCAGATGGCAATGCTCCTCTCCGGCCTCCTCCTCCTTCCGCCTCTCAGCTGCCAGCTCCAGCCACAGGAGGAAGCTGCTGCCCTGCCCGGACGGGTCTCTCCCCACTCTTCCTTTTCATTCCGTGTCTGACGTCAGTTGGGGCTTTCTAGGCTCTTTCAACTCTATCGCCTGAGGCCAGCAGACGCAGGAGCAGTCTGCAGTTCCTTGACCAGCTTTACCAGAAAGCTGACCAGCTCCAGGTCCACTTTTCATTCGTAAAAGGGAAAACAGGCCCAGTGTTCTTTGCAGAGCTTTGATTAGCAGCTTGACAATGCGTGACAAGAAAATTATAGCTCAATGGGCTTTTAGACCCCAAGCAAGGTGCCTAGCAATCGGACTTGCATCTATTCGGAATCACAACAGACTTCTGCAACCAGTGGCTGTTGGGGCGAGCGTGGGACGTGACTTCAGCCGGAGCAGTTGGCCCAGATCGAGATTCCCTTCTCCAACTAAACCTCAACGTCACACTCACACCATACCGGATGTGGAGGCGTATGACTTGTTTGTGCATCCCATTACTGGAGCCCATCCTCCTACACCCCCTCTATTGCTGTGGTGTTCGTTTGTATACGTACGATGGGGGGATAATAAAGCACGCATCCACAGCACCCATCATCCCCCTGCTGACTCCAACCCGTTAAAGTATCATCTCAGTGTTTTCAGTAAATACTGCGTCACAGCATAAAATGATTCGCACATAGAAGCATTTAATAAAGAAGAAAAAGTTTGCGTCCAACCCATAAATACTCTGCCCAGCTGTATGTCCCTCGCCAACTCTCGTATTTCCAACACATTACAAACTCTCTTGTTCTTCAACCAAAATAATTGCTAACTGAAAGTAAATCAGACATAGATAGCAGTGCAGAATAAATGACTCTGCCTAGAGTATTTACTAAAGAGAAAATAATATGGTGAACTGAACTCAGTAAGCAGGCATAAAATGACTGGGTTGGGGCAGTGAATACTGAAGGCAAAATACTAGGCTGACTGTCTGCGTGCTCTTTGGAGCAGCAGGGGGAAAACATTAAATGGCCAACTTGGAGCATAGGTATTAAAAGCACAGATGCGCGTGTCTGCATGCTCTTTGGAGCAGTGGGGGGAAAACATTAAATGGTCAACTTGGAGCATAGGTATCAAAAGCGAAAATGCTTGTGTCTGCGCAGCATTTACCTGGTTGTCGTAATGTCACTGCTTTCTATAAATACTGCGTCCCTCCCTCTAAACGTGCAGATCTTGTAGTATCAAGGGTGAGGACGGTCTTCCAGCCGTCCACCACTCGATCGGAGGAGTAGAAGCCGCAGAGGATCTCCCGCCCCGCGCCCAGGTCGATGGAGTTGGGGTTGTTGGCCCGCTGGAGGTAGAGGAAGTTAACGATCAAGGGTGAGGACAGTCTTCCAGCCGTCCACCACTCGATCGGAGGCGTAGAAGCCGCGGAGGATCTCCCGCCCCGCGCCCAGGTCGATGGAGTTGGGGTTGTTGGCCCGCTGGAGGAACAGGAAGTTCCGCCCGCTCGGGAAGAACACGTCGCTGTACATCTCTCACTCACACCACTGCCTGCGCAGAAGAAAAGGAAACTTGTGCTTGAGGAACTCCGTTTGCAGGAGCTCGAGCATCTGGAGCGATGATCGGTCCTGCTCCTCGACGACGCTGCGCGGGTCGCTCACAAGACGTGGCCCCGCAGTCGTCGCCTTCAGCTGCAGACGATAGGTCCCCGGCCGCAGGTCCAGCTTGTCCTGCCTTCTCAGCTCCAGACGCAGATCCTCAAGGACAGAGCTAGAGGAGAGGGAAGAAGAGAAGGACGGGAATGAGGAACAGTAAGCTGGTTGTTGGGCAGAGGCTCGAGGGTGAACAGGGATTTGCGGCGGTCGTAGGCCATTCGCCGCGGGAACTCCAGCTGAGGATTGGGGAAGGCGTCCGGATAGCGAGCCACGAAGAGCCAAAACAATTCATGCGCCAAGTCTCTGCAAACGGAAGCCATTTCCTTCTTCACTATCCCCAGCAGGCAGAGCGGTGGACAGGTTGAAGCGGTTGAAAACTGGGGAGCCGTCCTCGCCCAGCTTGGCAAGCGATACGTCATATGAGAACACCTGAAAGCAGTCATGAAGATGAAGCAATGACAGCGGCAAGAGAGAAGGTAGGGAACCTGTAACTGATGCTTGAAGGTGAGCTGGAAGTGGTTGGCCTGCAGCGGGATGTGCTGGCCCAAGCTCCCGATGCCCGGTCGCATTACGCCCGCTACTCGACGCACCAGGCTCCCTTCGCCCAGCGACATCGACGATGAGGCCTGAGTGGAAGAAGTTGATTGTGAAATCAAAAAGAAAGAAGGCCAAACCTTGGCGGCCAATTCGGTGTCCGCATCCCCGCCGGGGCCGGGCAGATGCGGGCTCTCCTTCTCCAGCTTCCGCCGACCTCGCCCGCGACCCTTCCCGCCCATTTCACAGCCAAACAGGACACTAAGGGAGGCAGATAGAGGCAGCAGACACTGAAATTCTCCGGCACGCCTGCTACTAGTCCCTGCGGCATTTTCTGCGCAATTTTTTTACGTTGAGTCAGCGTACGCACATTTTTATCTGGGCTTTCCAGCGGGCGCAATCTTGTGCACTTGTCTTGCACCCGCTTACTTTTTTCCTTGCTCAAAGTTAAGTTTGCTCTGTTACTTTCGCCCTATCTGCGGATCAAATGTATTTTGTTCGAGTGCGCACTAAAAATACAAGTAACCATTGCAAATGCTAAATTATACTGGTAACAAAGCAATGTTTTTCTTCTTAGCTTTATTCTAAGACCTTGCACATCGTCAACCCACCAAAAGAATCTAAACAAATGGTGTAAACGCTTCATTCATGGAAGTTAAACGTAAAATGGCAGAATGAGAATGGCAGCATTCAAATAACTAAGAGAGATTGATCGTGGCTGGGAAGTATGAGTGTCGGCATGTAATAGAGTCAAACGAAGCTGAAATGAATGAATAGAATAACTCAGATTCAACTACCATTTATTCAGCAAAATAATGTTCTAATAGCAAATTCACAGACAAAAAGCACATATCAATCAGCGAAATTAATCATGCGATTCATAAAAACGCAGATTTTCCAAAAGCCATACCGGCATACACCTCGTTTCAAAATGATGCCATGGGAAATAAACCTTTCAATAACCTTTTGAAAATTAAGAAATTTTTCTGCATTTTTCTAGTTTCCCATTGTTCAATTTTGAGATCTGAATAACTACTGGGCTCACAATAGGCTTTTTTACCGACTAGGCTGGCCACTGCTTCCATAACACACTTCAAAGTGCTATATTTGTATTCATTTATTAGCTAGTGGCCAAACTCAGTGGATGTGCACTTTGCGCCATCTACTTGTTAGGCATACGTTAATTCACCTACAGAACAGAAGGCAGTTTGTCATAATTGGAACCTGGAACACTTGGAACACTTCCAGAACACTTGGAAAACTTAAATTTTAGTGCATTAAATGGAACACCGGTGTTCATCTTAACTTTACGCATCCCCTAGCTGCTGCAATTTAGGCTTTCCACCTTGTTGTAATCAGGCTAAGTCTTGTTGCATGTCCGCAGTTGGAATTTTATTAAATGACACATTAGCTGGGGTGCAAGACAAGTTTTAGTTAAAAACATCAGTGTGGAACACTTCAAAATTATACCTTGTGCTTTGAATTTGACCACTTTTTTCAAAAGAATTGACATGCTGGGAGCCTTAACTTACCATTTTTCCCATTTTAAAGCAATTTTTATTTATTTTTGGTGCAATTACAGTATATGTACATTAAGTGTTACCAATGGAGTTTTTGAGAAAATCATGCTTAGCTCCACACCTACTAATCTGATTTTGAAAATTCCAACTGCGGACAAGCAACAAGACTTAGCCTTGTTGCAGCGAGGTGGAAAAATTGAATTCCGACAGCCAGAACATTTGCTATCTGCTGCTGAGTACAGGTGTTCCACTTTAGGCGCTAAAATTTAAGTGTTCCAAGTGTTCCCGAAGTGTTCCAAGTGTTCCAAGTGTTCCAAGTGTTCCAAGTGTTCCAATTAGGACAAATAGGGAGAACAGAAGTAAGTTCCAGAATAGGCTAATCTGGAGAATTTTATTGAATGCGATGGAGTCAATCACTGTTATGCTGTTCTTTGATTTTTTAGACCAAAAATGCTTCCAATTGTCATCATCCTTGCGCTGCTTGTTTCCGGCACAACGGCGACGAAGGAAACGGCAGTGCTTCATCGGGTTTAAAGCTTAAGGGGAGGTTTTATTTGCTTTGCAATGAGATGAGTCAATTTGTGGAAAAGCGGTCCTACAGAAACTGCAACTTGTGCTGGCTTGCCTTCCCTCTCATGGGCGCCATTTGTTATGCCTCTTCTTGCAGAGCAGCCCAGACCTGCTCAGGCTGATTACATCATTCATCTGAATACAGAAAAGAGACATGAACCTGTGCACCAAAATGCAATAGAATCGTCTCAATTAGGAAGTATTGGGCGTATTTCATTGACATTTTAATTAAAATTCGAGGCAATCGACAGGTTTTACTGGACAATGGTATAAGGTATACGACGGCTGGCATAGAAGTATTGATGGGGATTTGTTAGGGAAGTGTGCGGCAACTCAAGCACAAGGAGTGGCAGAGAGGTCGACGGTGTTTCCCCGGAGAGCGCAAAGGGTGGCCATGGCACGGACGGCGGGGCAGGCGTCCTTTATTGTTGGCCAGTCCGCGGCGCAGTCCTTGGCCGCCTTCTCACGCTCCTTCTCCAGTCCACACTCCTGCCAACGCATTATCTCCTTCTCCAGAGTGAAGAAGGGATAGAGAAAATAGGTCTGCCTTAAAAGGCCCATTGGGACTGGTGATAGGAGAGCAGGCTTTCAGCGCCGCCTTTTCTTGGGCTGAAGGCTGGGCTAGATCCTCAACCGCACTTACGCGACGAGGTATGGGAAAGATCTCTGGGCATTTCGCAGGCCTGCCAAGTCATACTCATTGCATGTAAATCCCCCTGCATGCATATTTGGGAAACAGAAACCACTCATCCAAGGCATTCCAGCCAAGGGTTTTGATAACGTCCTTGTTCCAGCAGTCTTTCATGGAAGAAGCGCAGGCTAAGCTTGTCCAGCAGTGGTAATCGTTTTCCGCCCGTCCATCCATGTCCCCGCAATAGCCACGCACTCTGTTCTTCAATCCACGCTTTCAGTCTTTCAGGAGCCAATGAAATCATATGTATGCCTGGTAAATGTCGGATAGAGTGACGTTGACAATCGTCCAAGCGTGAGGACGTGACTTGATGAGGAGAACTTCGAACTGCTTCTCGTCCACATCGTTCAAAGAGCTCACCAGTACTGTCTTCGAGTTTGCTCAATCAAATTTTATTAAAAAGTTAATAGAAAGTTTAAGAGCGCCGCTTACGCCGTTGAACAGAGACTCCGCAGTTGCGCTGTCTTTGAGGACAGTGAAACTGGTTGGTTGCCTGCGTTTGACCTCAAAATCAAGACGCACACTTAGCTTCAAAAATGCCAGAGCGTCATGAAATGCCGCGAATTCGCATAATTAACGCTTATAATTAGCGACTTTTCAACTGTAAAATATAACAAGTAAGCAGATGAATTGTGAAAGTTACCATCAACTATAATGTTTTTGACAGCTAGGTCCTCGGAATCCACGTCAAAGGCATAAGTAACTGCTGCTTTCTTGAATACTATTTGTACGCTTTTGATCCAGCCATCCGCAATGGTCTTTAAAAGCGGCGGTTGCTTTCAAGAAGGCTCCTGGCAATCAAAAACGCTAGCTACCTTGATCCAGAGCTTGAAGGACATGGACATAGGCAGAGGATCACAAGTTCCAGCGAGCAGGTACTCTTTGTTTTGCTACAAAATTCCCGCTCTCAATTTTTTTCCTGGACATTTTAATTATGTTTCCTAGCCTGTGCAGTGTCCACATCTGTGCCCATATGAGGAATAACGTCCCAGCGTAAGTTGTCAAATGAATAGTAGTGCGGATCGCCTGTTGCTTGGCACGATTTCACTGTAATTTTTACTTTTATATGACAAAGCAAAATCATATTCGCAGTAAAAAAAAGATGAAGGCACCATTTTGAAACATCATGGTAAATTAAAGCTTACAAGTGGTAGTGCTGGCCAGGGAAAAAAGAGTAATGCAAAAAAAGCTCGAAGCAGACCACATCATGTTGATTCGGCAATGTGAAATGAAATACAGAGCTGGAAAGAGTTGAGCAGACTTTGAACTTCCTATGTAAACCTTTACAGATGGCCTCACCTGATAACTCATTCACCGAAATTCGAAGGCACTCGTAAGATGGTGGAATGGCACTCGTCGCATCATGTATATCATATCATGCACACCAGCTTTTTTGTGCACTCGTTTGTGGATTCATGAGCGCATTAACAGGATGGAAGGAAACGATTATACACCAATGCGTTGTGCTTTCGGTATCAAATCAATGATAATTGTGGGAGTAAAAGAGAAACTTTGCGGCCGCCGCTGATCCTGTGCGTGTTATCCATCTAACACGAATCGCTCACTTTGTTGGCCTGTAAAATGGTCTCTAGTGGCTTTGGGAATATCATTCCAGTGGGAGCATAAAATTTGAACTTTTTTTTAATATTTACACGAAAAATTAATGACACCAAACTAATTTTCTCGGTCCCAGCATGAGTTAGAAAATTGGAACCAAAAATTGATCTGTCGAAAACTGAATGGAGCTGCTGGAGCCACTTCAACACAGGAGCATCAGAAAGGCCAGCCAGTTGGCCCGCCTTTCTCCTGTCTTGAAAAGGGGGGCGGTGGCCATCCTCAGCCAGCCACGGGACTCAGTGAAAATCCAGCAGCTCCATCCAATTTTCGACAGCTCCATTTTTTCCCAATTTCCTAACTCATTCTGTGACCCTGAAACTTAGTTTGTTGAAAATGGGGCAGTAGTCACATTCAGTCCTCTCATCAACAGCACACAAAATCATCATAAATGCTGTTAATGATTGGAAAAAACGAATATATGATTTCAGTAATTTATTAAAAGCAGAATTTGCCGAGCGCATCATTTTTAGGTATTTACGGGCTTATGAAGTTTTACTTTTTTTATTTTGACAAGAGCAGTTTCTGCTTTTGAACAAGACACATAATCCAAAAGTCCGCTGCCTTGTTTCAAACAATAAGCTATTAAAATGTTGATGCTTTGAGGGAATAGTTTTGGTGATAGGTGTTGCATAGGGTGGATAGTGAGGGGAGTAATCCGCAATGAGGCATAGAAAGGATGTGTGGTGTGTGTGGAAGAGTCTTTGTGGTGGAGGGAGGAAGCCGCTGTTTCCTGCAGAGGGGCAGTGGGGCAGGGCGGCGGTCGGAGGGGCGTTGGTTGGGCTGAGTAGTGGGCGAAGGGGAGGGCTGATGTGGAAATTGGGGCGAAACCAGTTTAGGAGGAGGACGCGATGCCTTCGCTGCGCCAATGCACGCCCGGACTAGCCCCCAACCCAACCCCCCTTCCCCTGGCACTGGAAGGAGGAAGACTCTTTGCCCTCCCCGCTTCACTTTCACACTACTTTCCCACCAGCTAAACCCCTTTTCTTTCTTTGAATCACGGCTCTGTTCACTTTGCTTTATTGATTGGATAGACGGCCAGAGAAAAAGCCCTGCAGTGGCTGGTTGTCTGGGAATGTGGGTGAAAGTGAGTGGAGGAGAGGGAGAGCGGCTTAGTTGGATGAGGCAGGTGAGTGGTGTGCAGAGTTCTGGATGTGGACTGGGAAGAGGAGAGGGCAGGTCTTCCTCGGCCTCTAACTAATGCGAGAGGCAGTGAAGGAGGGAGGATGGAGGAAGGGCGAGAGTGGGAAGCGGGTGGAGGGTTGACCTTGATGAGGCTGCCGGACTGTTAAGGCAGGTTTGAGAACCCGTGTGTGCACCACCACAACATTCCGCCTCCCCCCCAACACCATCCGCCTCTTCTCGTCATTACACCCAAGCCGGCGTGCCATCTCCCCGTCCAACTCCTCCTCCACTGCAGCACATTTACCCTTTTGTACGCCCGCTCCTTCAGCTCCATTAAGGACCGCCACACCCCTATGCCCTCTCAGCATCACGCCCCTTTTCACTTTCTCCCACTAGGAAATTCGCCAATTTCAGAGCGCTAGGTGAGGCAGGGCAGGAGAATCAGAGTAAGCGATCCAAGGGGCTGAGGATGCTGTATCTTGTGCTGCTGGCTTTGGCGGGGCTGGGATGGGCGGAGTCTCCGTACGACCGACAGACGGACTGTAACAGCGCCTGCAAAGGCGCCCGCGTTCTTGACAACACCTGCAAAGCCTTCACTACCCCCGCCAACCAAGTTCCCGAGGGCTGGTACGCTCAACCTATCACCTAGCTATCCTGCATTTATTTCAGAACTAATGCCGCATTTCGTTTTTAGCCATTTATTCTCAAAGTTAAGGAGATTATTGGGAGCGGATTAAGCTTCGCTAGCAATTCAAAAATTCAATGCAAATGTATTCAAAATTCGATGCATTCAAAATCCAAAATCGATGTAATATTGAATGCAATGCGTTGATATAGAATGTTTGAGGTTCTGCGGCTGCCAGTCGGGCTACTTCGACAACCGGGGGCAGTGTGAGGCGGAGTGCAACGAGGCCCACTGGAGCCTGTTCAGCTACGGCTGGTGCTACAGCGCCGTGGACCCGGACCCCGCGGGGCTCTCCTGTCAGATGCAGTGCGGCACTCGCGTCCGCGTCTGGACCACCGTCTTCATATTCATCACCTTCGCCGCCGCCGTCCTCATCATCATCCTCCTCTTCCCCATGTGCATCGCCTCCTGCGCAGCTTGCGTCACCACCAAGAAGGAGCGCAAGACTCGCAAGAAGGTTCATTCTTTTGGCTGGGACAGACATCTTCTTCTTCATCCACCGTCTTCAATTACCTCTTCATGCGTCACCAATGGAAAGCGCAAGATGCGGAACAGAGGGCTATTTTTCTTCCCTTTCATTTATCGGCCACTGTTTTTCACCGCTGTCACTTTGTGCACAGTCATTCCCGTTTCCTTCGTCTCATCATCTCCGACTGGCCATCTGTCACCAGGCAAGGGTTGGCCCTTTTAGTCGTTGCACAATGGTGTTTCCCATTCCATCAGTCCTGGTGTCCAGTGAAGGTGGGGTGTATTGAGGAGAACCGCATGACAGCAGCCTTCGGCTACTGATTGGAGTCTAGTCCAGTCATTCCAGCATTCTTTGTTGCGCTTAGGCTTGGCCAGTGAGTTAGGGGGCCATGAGTGATAGACGTGCTACCTACCGGTGATTGCTGCTCATGCCATTGCATTCTCGCCTGCATTCATGTTCCTGCTGCTCTTTTCCCCATCTACGGTAAAGCTTTTCCAGTCATATTGGTGGAAGGTGAGAGAGAACTGAGCGCGCGCGTCAAGTGAGAAAGGGCGGATAGAAAGGAGGCTATCATTGCAGCAGCAGAACGCGGAGTACGCGGCGTCGGAGATCGCGGGTGGCGGCAAGGGCGCGGGGTCCACCACCGCCGGCCCCGTCGCCTACAACCCCTACATGTACTGGCCCCAGTCCTACTACCAGGGTCGCTAGGCTCCTCTTCCCCTCCCTCCTCAACTCCTCATGCTCGACCCCATGGAACAAAATGCCGTCCCCTTTGTCCATGCTCGACGAGCTCTTTTTTGCGCTCTTTCGCCCGCTCGCTTTCGCCTTCTCCTTCTCTTTACTCCTCTACTCCTTTGCGGACCAGTTTAGGACGCGTGCGGCCATTCAGTTGCCCTTTGCGCCATAATTGCCTTCTCTGCTTGCTCTGGGTGCTTTGCAAGAACAATATACCTACATGCCTACACTCACTAATCACTTTTCTAATCCACTTTCTCATAAACTCCACAAAAGCTCATTTACAAGCAAGACAAGCAAAACGGCAGCATAGAGTTTCATTTGATGGTTGTCAAAAGCAGAGAAGGGTTAGCAAAAGCCAGCATATCGCTTGGAGCAAGAGGCAGGGCATTGCTCCTTCATGAAGGCCTTGACGACGAGGCAGTTGTCACCCGCGGCAGCCCATCGAGCACAGGAGTAGCGCAGATCTTCGCAACCAGAACTGCTCTTTTCAGCCTCCCCTGCCCTCTCTGCTCCACCTCCACCCGAACTGATGTCCTTCAAAGCAATCTTCGTTCAATTGGAGCTGTTAGTGGAGAAAGAGTAGTGGGGTGTGCCTCGAGACTGGAGGGAAGCTGGCGACCAGTGCGAAGAAGGACTTCAGCAGCGACCACTTTGATTCCTTCCCACCTGAAACCCGGACACCTGAAAAATAATTGGCCGAAAGATTCCTTCCCACGTTTCCTCTGCTGTCGGTCGCAGCTCCCTCTCGTCCAGGATGAACCCGTCCCACTCGTCCTCCGAAGGCCTGCACATTCCTCCGCTCCATTCCTTGTTCAACTCTAGCTGATCAGTGGGAGACCTGAGTTCAAGGAGGTAGACGAACTTGATACCCGCCCGGTCCTTGGCCCAGTCGTCAGAACCCCCGGAGGCCGGATCTCAATTATTTACCCATTGAAGCAAATTAAAACTATAGAATAGAGGCTGAAGCTTACAAAGAGCGTCAGCGCCGGAACCGATCTTGTACTTGGTGCCGTAGAGCTTCTGAAGGGCTCTGGCCGCCTTTCGCCCCGTCTCCGCCTAGAGGAGGAGAGGGGTTGAAGGTGAAGAGAGGATGGAGGAGGTTAGAGGAGGAACGAGATCATGGTGGTCCGGGGGGTACTCGCCTCGTCGATGGCCGTAGGCATGGACCCAAAGCTGGCTGTAGGTGTGTAGGGTGATGAAGGCGTTGAGTTCGTGGGTGTGTCGGAGGACGAAGTCTCGCACGGCGCGCGACTCCGGCTCGCTGAAGGCGCTGGAGCCCGCGTACACCTCGCTGCACGGATTGGAACTGGAGCCCGACTCTGCAAGCCAATCACCTCTCACAACCCCATCCCCATCACAAGCAGCAAATGCGCCACACCCATCCAGTGGAAGTCGAAGTTGCGGTTGAGATCCACACCGCTGCAGCAGCGACGTCCACCTCCGCAGCCGTTCGGGCTTCGGTTCTTGCGCCACATTCGAACCTAGAGGAGCTTCAGTGGCCTTGAGAAGTAGTTGTGAAGGAAGGGGTAACATTGGGATGGGTAGCGGAGCGTGAGTGTTCATAGCCGTCGGGGTTGACCATGGGGGCGATGTACCAGTTGAGGTTGTCCACGAGGAAGCTAATTTCCGCATCACGACCGTACTTCGTCACCAGCTAACTAGAGAGAAACCTTTCATAGCATGCTTCTCTATCCTCCAACATGTCCCAAGGTTTTAGTCACCTGATGTATGAAGTAGATGGCCACGTGAGGTGCCGCCCATTCTCGAGCATGCATCCCTCAAATGAGCATATTTTAATCAAAATTTATTTAATTTTATTGAGTGAGAAGAAAATTAAAACCTCCATCAATCCAGATAGCGCGGCGGTTCCAGGCGTTTTTGTTGCTGCCGATCTAAGGGCAGAAAATAGTTTTTGATGATAGGTGTATGAAGAAGTGTAAGAGTGACCTTGAGAACGTAAATAGGCCGATGCTCATGAGTGGTGCCAATCTGCTGGAGCTGGGCAATGTGTGAGTATTGTCGCTCCACCTCTCGAAGATAGGCCTCCATCTGCCAACACTCACACTTGCCAAACCAGCAGATGCAGGCTTTCAACGGAAAGAACCTCATCCACTTCGTGATAGCGCCCGAACTCGTAGTAGACGCGCGAGGCTGAGTCTCGGAGGCGAGGGAAGAGAGTTTGACGCAACTTCGATTTGGCCGCCCGCTCTTTGATCAGCCTACGATGGTGCAGGAGATGGGCTCCAGTAATAGGGAAAATAGCGAAAGAGTGCAGTACGCCTCCACATCCGGTATGGTGAGTGTGACGTTGAGGTTTAGTTGGAGAAGGGAATCTTGGATCTGGGCCAACTGCTCCGGCTGAAGCATCACGTCCACGCTCGCCCCAACAGCCACTGGCGGTTGCCAGAAGTCTATCTGAATCCAAATAGATGCAAGATTGCAATTGCTAGGCACCTTGCTTGGGGTCTAAAAGCCCATTAGAGACTATAATTTCTTGTAGCGCATTGTCAAGCTGCTAATCAAAGCTCTGCCAAAGAACACTAGGGCATGCCCTTTTACGAATGAAAAGTGGACCTGGAGCTGGTCAGCTTTCTGGTAAAGCTGGTCAAGGAACTGCAGCTGCTCCTGCGTCTCTGGCCTCAGGCGATAGAGTTGAAAGAGCCTAAAAAACCCCAACTGACGTCAGACACGGAATGAAAAGGGAGAGTGGGGGGGACCCGTCGGGCAGGGCAGCAGCTTCCTCCTGGCTGAGACTGGCAGCTGAGAGGCGGAAGAAGAGGAGGCCGAGAAGGAACATTGCCATCTGGTAGGAGGAAGGGAGGGAGAGGGTAAGGGTGAGTGAGGCTTGGCAGAGGTCAGAGGCGGCCTCCGCAATGAGCCTCAGCCGCGGTTAAGCAAAAACGGAGGCGGGCGGGGGGCGTGGAGAGAGATAAGGCGATGCGCGCTGTGGAGACTGAAATCTGGGCCAGGCCGGGAAGAGGGGGAGGGAAAAGGAGACGCCAACGACAGGATTCCCTCCCACACAGAGAGAGAGAGAGAGCGGAGAGAGAGAGAAAGTGAACGTTGGCAGTCCAGCCGGTTCTCCGCCTCTCCACCCCCGACCGGCAAGACGCCATTCCTGCAATCACATGCACACCTCCGCCGCTTCTCTCTCCACATCCCTCACGCCACCCACACCGACACCCCCATCACTTCCGCCACCCCATTATCTTCTACTCCTCTTCCTCCGCAATCAACCAGCTGCACATTTCAATTACCCCTTCTGACAGCCAGCCAGCCACAGATCGGGCACTTTCGCTACACTGGCCCGATTCCAGTTCTGCACTTGCCGCCTGCTTATTTTTTGATGTTCTCCAAATGAATTACGTTTTAGCTCCACACCTAAGCCACCAATTGGTCAATTTATTTTTACTCGAATAAAAATATGATTCAATTATATTGGATGCGCAAGAAATTGTCATGAAGCGAAGACTCTAGGTCTATGGGCGAGAGGTAAAGAGAGGTAAGGAGGTAAGAGGCGAGAGGTAAGGAGAGGTCAATTTAGTGATAACCCTCAAAACGTGGACATAGGGAAAACTATTGACGAACACTCAACTTTGCTCCGTTTACGAAAACCCTTTATAGTCCGATGGTTGCTAGTTCCCAAGGTTTTTGTTCCGTGAATTTAAAGGAGCTCTTGGTCAGCGAAAATTATTATGCATTTCTCAACTTTTCGATTTTGAGCAAAATTAAACTTTCCCATACATCTTTCAAAATTACAGAATTTGGAGACTTAATTGCTGAAATCAAAAACCACCGTAGTTCCTAGGGCGCGACAGCGCCCTAGTTATGAATGGGTGATCAAGTTTTTGGGTGGTTGCCTGTGACGGGGTTCAGCGCCTTGGATATTGGATAAAACCATGGACATATATACATCAATCGAAAGCTTGGAATGAGATCTCGAGGGCGAAATTCGTGGAATTTTGATTTTGGCCCTAGAAATTTAGAAAATTCTAAAAAACCTGCAAAAATGACAAATATGAACCAAACTGTGCAGTTTTATATAAACTGATGCGCAGGTTAGCTTGCATGGAATACGTTTGAGCTTTATGGAGTCTTAGAGGGCAACAGCGTCCTAGTCATGAATGGGCAATCACAATTTAGGTGGTTGCTTGTAAATTAACAGCCTAACTTTTAAAAAGATGGCCACACTTTCCAAATCTTGAATTATTTTCTTAAATAGTAATAAAATTGAATGAAAGAAAAATGAACGATGGACTTTTTGCTATTGAAAGCATTGAAGCCTTGCTAATGTGGGAAGTTTATATGTTTTCCACATGGCCAAGATCTAGACAAGACTAAAATGCTACAGCATGAGCAGCTTATGAATGGTCAATCATCAAAAAGATCTAGACAAGGTGTAGCAAAATCGTGAATAATTTTGATTGAAATCATTAGCCATTTTAAGCAAAAAGTTTGAGAGGTCCATTTCATTGATATGGTTCCATCTACAAAATCCACTGATCATTCATAAGCAGGCGGCAATTTTGGCACAAAGAGGAAAATAACTAGTGATAGATAAAAAAGAAAACTAGTGAATTAAAATAAAATATCAAAATACAATTAAATGCCATAAAATTGAATTAAGTGAGTAGTGTTAAATTTTTAGTCATGATGAAATTAAAATTTCATTAAAAATTAATAATAGAAATAATAATTTTAAATTCAAAAAAAAATAGCTAACGTAAAGTTGAATTTTACTGGCATTTTCGATATGATCAATTGTGATTTTAATCTGAATCACGCTTAAACGTAGATTTTTTTCTTTTTAAGGCTTCAAAATAATTTCGTAAAGTTCACGAATCATTTAAGCAAAAACAAATAATATTGGGTGACAGGGATTCTGCCATAAATTGCCGCCTGCTTATGAATGATCAGTGGATTTTGTAGATGGAACCATAGCAATGAAATGGACCTCTCAAACTTTTTGCTTAAAATGGCTAATGATTTCAATCAAAATTATTCACGATTTTGCTACATCTTGTCTAGATCTTTTTGATGATTGACCATTCATAAGCTGCTCATGCTCATAAGTCCATTTTTTTAGCCTAGACTCACAAATGTGCTCAGCTCATTGTGAGCCATATGATAATCAATATTCGGTTTTATTTGGTGAGTGATCTTAAAAAGGTTTATTTTCAGAAACCAATCGAAAAAAGCGTAGGTCAAAAAATAGCATGCAAACCATCTTTTTTTCTCGTGCAATGCTTCTTAAACAAATAGAGTAGAGTAGAGGACAAAAGCGGGATCTGATCTGTCCACTGAAGCCAAGTCAGACGCCTTCTCGTAAAGCCTGCAGATGCCTTCGTGGGCATTGTAAGCAAAAGCGAGGCAGGCGTTATGTTGACGGCAGAACTCACCGCACCTCAAATCAATGTTTACATCTCACGCATTCACATTCAATCTAGCGTACGAGATTGTAGTTGGTGCTATCGCTATCATTGCCGGAACTTGAAAGGGTGAACTTGAACTTGAGACCAGCTGGAGGCATGGAGGAACCAGGATGGGTATGGATGGGAAGGAGTCTTGGTTGACGGCCAGGCGGAGTTCGCCGAGGCTGAAGCTGCCGGCCTTGGCCAGGAGGCTGCGCAGCTCCGGTTGGCCGGCCAGGAGCTTGGTGTCGAAGAGCTTGGGCAGGAAAGCACCCGCTGTCTTCTTCAACTCCGCCCAGCTCCCAGGCAGATTGCTCCAGAAGGCCTGCACTCCCTGCCGTTTATAGCCTGCTGCTCAAGAGAACAGAGGAGACCTTGATGCAGTGTAGGAGGTCCAGTCCGATGTAGTGGCCGACAAGGGGCTTGGCGGAGGCGCCGATGGCGGCCATGACGCGGGTGAATCCGCGGGCGGCCTCCACCGCCTTCAGGTCCTCCTCCAGGCGAGCCTTGCGGTGCGCCGTATGGTCCGCCTTCGACCGACACGGATTAACGCGCAGCGTGAACATTTTGTGCCCGCTCTCATCCACCTGCATTTGCTTGGCCAGCAATATTTGCTAGGCCACCGGACGAGAGGAGGAGACGGTACCTCGGTGTCTCTGGAGAGGTAGAGCATCTGACCGTACTGATGCTCCAGGGCGGCCTGAACCATCTTCCGCTCCGCGATCGTCAACTCCCGGAGTACCAGCGGCTCGCTCTGCCCTTCTGACTCCGCCGCCGTCTTCTGCATGTGCTCTTGCACCTGCTTCCTGCAGTTGGCCTGCAGTGAATGAGGGAGGATGAGGAGGAGAGGAAACAAGATGGCGTTGAGCTTGGGCTTGAAGGCGTCGGGGATTCTGGGCGGAGGGCGGGCTGCGGTCTGTAGGGAGTCGGTTTTCCAGTCGTGGCGACGTCGGATCTCCTTGGCGAGGTAGGCGGCGTCGGCGTCGCGGAGGTAGTTGACGCCCTGCTTGATCCACTTGTTGAAGTCGAAGCCCTGGGAGCTGAGGAAGTCCAGGCTGTCCGTCTGCAAAGATTTGAGCTGATGGGGGACAGGTGAGGGTGAAGGGAGGAGGAGCATTGATGGCCGCAGTAGTGTTGGAGTAGACGTTGCCGAAGCTCCTCACGGACTTGGGAATTCGCGGGAACAGGTAGAAGCTCCAGCTGCGGTAGCTCCACCTCCAGTCTGCTTGCTTTCGATCTCAAAAGTCTAGGGTCTAAGATTTGGCTTGCCTCTGTTCTTTTTCCAAGTACTGGAATGCAGTGATGCCGATCTGAACGATGAGGTAGTCCATGACATTCTGAAGAGAAGAGACTGGTTATTTTGGAAAATGCAGAGGACCTTATCACCTCTTTAAGAGCCTGGTACACAAGCTGTGGAGTGTCGAAAGGACCGATGGCCATCGTGCCTTTGTTCAAGCCTCAAGTGGATACTTTTTTGATGCTTACCTTAAATATTAACTAAAACCTGAAAACTCGCAGTCGAAACTGAAAAACTCAGCATCCTCAATGGACTTGAGGATAGTGGGTAGTTCTTTCTCAAAGTCTGTAAGGAGGCAGATTGGTCATTAGAGTCTGATGAGAAATTGTATAAATTGTTTACTTTCGCAGGTAACTTCCATGTTTGCGATTAGCTTATGACTAAGTTGAGAAAAGGGCATTAGGAAGCCCAATGCTCGGTTTTCCTTGATAAATCAGGGTTGCACCCTCCAAATTGCTTTTGTATGCGTGATCTGCCGTCGGAAAGCCAACAGTAGATTCACCACAAAGTGGGTAACATGAAACGAGAAGGTGCATATTTGTAATCAGTATCTTGATGGTTGAGGGCTGCCTCGATTGCTAGCAGCAAAGCTTTCCACCCGTTCCAAACTCCGTTGATGGCAATCAACCTCCCAGCCCCTTCCCTGCCCTTAGCACCCGTTGGGCGGTTGGGGGGAGGGGGAAATCAACTCCCCTGTG
>JASANA010007036.1:0-18219 GCA_030248095.1 Ptycholaimellus sp. GST1_10
CTGGCTGCCAAATATTCTATGGGCAAGATTACAGAGCTATCAGTAGGCCGACGGACGCAGCAGACACAGAGCTTTAATTAAAAAAAATTTGCCAAATTTGGTTGAGAGATTCAAACTTTGGCAAAATAACTTTTTAAAAAGTCTCCGTCTGTTATCCGTCCGCCATCCGGCCATCCGCTTTCCGCCGTCCGCCGTACGTTCTGTTTGGGAGGCATACTGGCAATATCTGGCTCCAGTCCAACGTCACTATAGTATATCGACCCTGGAGGCTGGCTTTAGGCCCTAGAATTTTGATTTTTTGCCTCCTTTATGCCGAAATTAAGCTTGGAAAGTTGATTTAACGTAAGGGGGTACCCTTATAAAAAAATCTCGAAAAACTGAATAAAATTTTTTTGAAGCCGTTTTTTGGGCAAAAATAAAGACAATTCGGAAACCTCAATTACAAAAACTACACCAAACTAGACCAAAAAACATTGAATTTTCAAAAAAAAAAAATTTTTGACCAGATTTCTAGAGTTTCTAGGGTGCTTTGTTAGAAGAAACCTGAAAAAGTAATGCTCCCAGTGGCGATGTTTTTAAGTTAATTTAGAGCCTAGATATGGAACAGGCTCAAAAAATAGATACGAATTTGATACCCAAACAACCATATGTCCAAATCTGGTCTTCACGGGCTTCTACCAGGCCGTGGTGTACAAGCAGCTCATCATCAACTTTGTCTTGGGGCATTCTAAAGGGTTTTTGGCCTCAATAACCGCATCATATAGGTAAATTGGGGCGTATATGACAAATCTTGTGTCCATTTGCTTACACATTGTCTTCATGGGCTTCTACCAGGCCATGGTGAACAAGCAGCTCATCATCAACTTCGTCTTGGGGCATTTTAAAGGGTTTTGGCCTCAATAACTGCATCATATTGGTAAATTGGGGCGTAGATCACAAATCTTGTGTCCATTTGCTTACACATTGTCTTCATGGGCTTCCACCAGGCCATGGTGAACAAGCAGCTCATCATCAACTTCGTCTTGGGGCATTTTAAAGGGTTTTTGGCCTCATTAACCACATCATGCAGGTAAATTTGGGCATAGATTACAAATCTTGTGTCCATTTGCTTACACATTGTCTTCATGGGCTTCTACCAGGCCGTGGTCAGCAAGCAGCTCATCATAAACTTTGTCTTAAAGCATTGTACATATTGGGCTTCTGGTGGATTTTTGCGCGGCCGACGGCCGCCTGCCGCGGAGGGCAGGGCAGTCAGAGCTCCGGAGGCCGGAGGGCATGGGTGCGGAGGCCGCAGAGTAGCCTAGCATGCGAAGCATGCTAGGCGAAGCGTAGGGGCCGTAGCACCCGTGCCCGGAGGCCGGAGGAGCTCTGGCGCCCTGCCCGAAGCGGCGGGCGGCCAAGGCCAGCTTAACCAGTTACCCCATTTTTGCGTCCGTCTGTCCGCATATATATATATATATATATATGTCTGTCCAGGGCCGGGCCTCCGCGGTTTTTCAACGAAATTGGCTGATTTTTTGCATGAAAGTCCGCCTAGGTGGTATCTCCAGGCCATTTTTTGGGCTTGGCGTAATTTTTCGATTTTCGTCCAAAACTCAAGTTTTTGATGTTTCAAACTACTAAAATTCATAAATCACTGGTTTTTCAACGAAATTGGCTGATTTTTTGCATGAAAGTCCGCCTGGGTGATATCTCCAGGCCATTTTTTGGGCTTGACGTAATTTTTCGATTTTTGCCCAAAACTCAATTTTTTGATGTTTCAAAGTACGAAAATTCATAAATCACTGGTTTTTCAACGAAATTGGCTGGTTTTTGGCAGGTACGTCCGTCGAAATGGTATCTTGAAGCTGGCAAAAGGAATTTCCGAAATATTTGTTATTTCTCAGTTTATGGCCAAAAACCTAAATTCTTGATGTTTCAAAAATTTGAACATCCATAAATTGATGGTTTTTCAATGAAATCAGTTGAATTTTGGCATGTACGTCTCTTATGGTGATATATTGAACATTTATTTCGACAGATTTAAAAAAAAAAAAAAATTGGCCTTTGGCTGTTCAAAGTGGATGAAATTACTGAAATTGTGAATCTCTGCTTCAATGTTTTTTCTCTCTTAGCTGGTCTCTTAAAAATAGCTTGGGCATAAAGGTGATGAAATTTATTTGATTCATCTTATCATGAAACTAGCTTGGGCCATAAGGTGATGAAATTAAATCTGACACTCTTATCATGAAAATATGCTTACTTAATTTAGAACTTTACTAAAGAGCTAAGAGAGCCCAAAAAAATTTCACCAATGTTTTTTTAATTTATGACAGGTTAGAGTAAATCAGAAATATTTTAATTGATTTGCACAAATCCTTTGCGTTAAAATTTCCATCATATGATATTAATGTTGGAAGCAAAAATGAAAAACTGGGAAAATATTAATAAATTATTCAAAATGATATTTTTTCATTATAATGCATTTTTTTTGCTAAATGTTAACTCATGTTCAGTTTTATTTATAGCTCTACCCAAAGAATAATCCTAGGGAGGTCAAAATTTTCTGGGCTCTCTTAGCTCTTTAGTAAAGTTCTAAATTAAGTAAGCATATTTTCATGATAAGAGTGTCAGATTTAATTTCATCACCTTATGGCCCAAGCTAGTTTAATGATAAGATGAATCAAATAAATTTCATCACCTTTATGCCCAAGCTATTTTTAAGAGACCAGCTAAGAGAGAAAAAACATTGAAGCGGAGATTCACAATTTCAGTAATTTATATTAGCAAGGCATTTCTCCATGAAACCTAGTTTTCTCAAAATGTGCTCATGGATCGACAGCTTCTTATTTCACAAAATCAAAATTAACCTTTGTTGAAATGTACGCCAAATTTTGAAAATGTACACCCGTATTTGTATTAAAAAGAGCATGAGAAACACATTGGTGGGTGTACATTTTTTAATTGAGGTGTACATTTTCCCAAAAAAGCCACATACCCGTTGTAGGGCCCGTTTAAGGGGTCATTTGTGTGTGCATAGGGGAAACAATAAAATGTACGCCAAATTTTGAAAATGTACACCCACCTTTGGTCTTTATAGGGCCTTTAGACTGCAAATACGGGTGTACATTTTTTAATTTGTGTGTACATTTTTTTAATGGTGCCGAGCTCGTGGGGCTTGCTTTGCTCAGCTCTTGCTCTGCTCGCATTATGATTTCAAATTTTGAGAAGAGTGGGCATGACTGGGATAATAAGAGTGTTAGTTCCAGTGGTGATCCAGCAGCATCCAGCTAAGAGAACCCATCCCGCTGTGGCGGGCACCAGTGACAGGAAATGTGCTACTTATTCGGGATTTGCTTGCAGGCAGTGGGGTTTGGGCCAAGTGTCCTTCGCCTCTTTCTTCTCCAGCTTGGACACTGCAGTAGAAAGTGCATAGAAAATGTTCCAGCATAGGCAAGCCCAAATTAGCCTTAGCTTAATTAAGTATGGCCCCTCCTCTTCGCCTATCACCTCCTCCAGGCACTAGACCCCACGACATCTTTCAGCCTTGGCCTGGAGCGGGATATGAGTGGTATGAGCTAAAATAAAAGAGATTCCAGGAGAAGCAGTGTAAGAGCGAGCATTTACAACAGTGAGCACATGGAGGCTATATTGACGTATTATATAATAGAGGGGGCAGGAAGGGTTTAAAGAAGGGGGGCATGGATGACGGTTGGATACAAAATGCTGAATGTTGGTTTTTGTAAACTGCTCCTTCTCAGTCAATTTAAGGTCAATTTTAGTGATCTTTTTTAAAAACAAGTATATGGCGCAAAGCGCAATAGGTGACCGTGGTGCGCTTACACATCCACATGTAGTAAAATCCAAAAATTAAGGAAACATTCTGCTGTGAAGGTGATCATTGCGTCTCAAAAAAAAATTCTGTGGTTTCTCAACCATTTTCAAAAGTAAGCACAGATTTGGAATCGTTATATACGACTTGTGAACAAAAAAACTCAAGTGTTCTGTTCAATTATCAGCCGTTCAGCTGCTACTAATTATTGATGCTATTGTCATGTGTGAAAGTTTGTCACTCAAGAGGGCAAGTCTGTGGTTTCTCAACCATTTTCAAAAGTAAGCACAGATTTGAAATCGTTATATTCGACTTGTGAACAAAAAAACTCAAGTGTTCTGTTCAATAATCAGCCGTTCAGCTGCTACTAATTATTGATGCCATTGTCAGGTGTGAAAGTTTGTCACTCAAGAGGGCAAGTCTGTGGTTTCTCAACCATTTTCAAAAGTATGCACAGATTTAGAATTGTTATATATGACTTGTGAACAAACAAGTATATGGCGCAGAGCGCAATAGGTGACCGCGGAGCTTTACAGCCCACAACTTCCTTGGCAGCTTACAATTCCATACCAATGACTACCTTTGACTACCTACTAAATTTGACTACCTTTACAGGAAACAAGTTTGTCCAAATCCGTTGAGATTTCGCCATTTCTCAGCAAACCCCATTTTTCAACCGTTCTACCCAATAAAGTAATGTTTCAAATGCTCGGAAACCGGTTTCACCCATCCTGATCTTCCTAAAATATCATTACCTTTCAGGAAAAAAAAAGTTTGTCAAAATCCGTTGGGAATTGAGCATTTTACAGCATACACAAATTTTCAACCTTTCTCCCCAAAAAAGTAATGTTTCAAATGCTCGGAAACCGGTTCCACCCATCCCGATCTTCCTAAAATATCATTACCTTTCAGGAAAAAAAAAGTTTGTCAAAATACGTTGAGAATTGAGCATTTTACAGCATACTCAAATTTTCAACCTTTCTACCCAAAAAAGTAATGTTTCAAATGCTCGGAAACCGGTTCCACCCCTCCAGATCTTCCTAAAATATAATTACCTTTCAGGAAAAAAAAAGTTTGTCAAAATCCGTTGAGAATTCGCCCGTGGACAGCAATTCCAGATACCTATATATATATATATACATACACATGAGGACAAAAGTTTAGTAACCTCTATAGACCGCGGAGCGGCCCTTCGGGCCGCTCCGCGGTCAAAAACTCAAGTTGTCTGTGCAATTCTCAAGATTACAGGTGCTACAGCGCAAAAACTATATTGCAATGTTTAAACCTTTCTACCCAAAAAAGTAATGTTTCAAATGCTCGGAAACCGGGTCTACCCCTCCGGATCTTCCTAAAATAGCATTACCTTTCAGGAAAAAAAGAAGGTTGTCCAAATCCGTTGAGAATTCACCCATTCCCAGCATTTCCAGATGTAAAACAACATATATATATATATATATATATATATATATATATATATATATATATATATATATATATATATATATATATATATATATATATATATATATATATATATATATATATATATATATATATATATATATATATATATATATATATATATATATACGCATGAGGACAAAAGTTTAGTAACCTCTATAGACCGTGGAGCGGCCCTTCGAGCCGCTCCGCGGTCAAAAATCTGGATGAATTGAATCATTTAGAATCGCAGTTAGCTTTCCAAGATACTTGCCAGATAAAAAACTGTGATCCAGAGAATTGGGCCATTAATTTGGCCCTACTCAAAAAATAAAATTTCACTAAATTAAAATTTAATATACATGCTAAAACTCAGAAACCACTGTTTGAGAAGCCCTGACCACCCAAGAAAGTCCGCCTGGTACTGGGACTCGACCATTGCAACAGGATCTTAACACATATTCTCTTCCCAATCAAATGTATACACAGTGATTCCTTTTTTGGTCCTTTTTTGGTTTTTTTCCTTTTGTCATCAGCTTGTTCTCAATCATCATCTCGGCATCTCTGAATCATCCATAGCTTAAAGGCATATGTATCCATGGTTCAAGCACCCAACAAGTGATAAAGATCATCCCAGACAGCCGATAGGGAAGTCATGGTAAATCGTTGGATGTGGGAATGGTGCTGGACAACTTTGGCAAGTGTCTGGGAGGCATGTCAAATGTTGTCCCAGCTCCTACTAATTTGAGGAGTAACTTGGATGTGCGGAGGCACTGGATGTTTGTCCTTAATGGCCGCCAGTTCTGCAGGATCTTTCTTTTTCCACTCACACTCTGCTCCTGATTGTGCTTGGGATTTGCCTGTGGAAATTGGTGGCCAACAGCATCAACAGCTTCAGCCATGTTCCTTGGGAGCCCTGCAAATCGTTCAATGCCTAGCCCTTCAATGCTCAGCTCCATCCAAGTACCTCCATGCCCAGTGATACTGAAGTATACTCATTTTAAGTCTTACTAAGCCCTTCAAGCATTGGATGAGGTTGGTGAAGATGCTTGAGATGATGAGGTTGGTGAAGATGCTTGAGACGATGAGGGTGGTGAAGATGCTACAGCCATTAAACGCATCATGGATTGGAGGTGAGTGAGCAAGAGGAAGAAGAATCCATGGACTAAGCAACACCTTTTGAAGCGTGGAGGGCAGAGGAAAAGGCTGATGACATTCATTCCTTCATCTATCCTAAACTAGCCTAAATAAATTGAAATGTGTATGCACATGGATTGACAGCTTTGAACTCACAGAATCAAAATCACATTCGTTGAACATATTTTACCTTACAATTTTGCACAAATCCTGGACCCATACAAATAGCAAATTGAGGCATAATAAACAGTTTTCCGAGTTGAAACTTTGAAAGAGTTATCAAGCCTGTTGCTTTAGCAGGGCTTAGGCTTTCAGAGGTCTGTGAAGAGGAAAATGTGAAAATGAGAAATTCCTGTGAAAATGAGGAAAGAGGAGGACATCATAGCAGGGCTTAGGCTTGTACTAGCCTTGTATTGAAGGCCACCCCTTCTACAGGCCATTAATTTTTGCCTGTTTATAATGGAAACTGACTTCCTCAAGATGGAGAGAGTAAGAGAGTAGAAGAAGAGGAAGATAATATCTGGTACCATCGGCAAGCCGAAAGTAAAGCTCTTTTCTCCCAAAAATCGACTGCCCCGAGTATAAAGCCAAAGAAATTTTCCTACTACTAATGGAATCTGCTTGTGGGGCATTTGCATTTTGTTTTCGCGCGCAGTTTTATGACTCTTTTCATGCGCGCTCAAACAAAATACAGATGACACAGCAGATTCCATTAGTAGTAGGAAAAATTTCTTTGGCTTTATACTCGGGGCAGTCGATTTTTGGAGAGAAAAGAGCTTTACTTTCGGCTTGCCGATGGTACCAGATATTTCCTCAACTTTAAATATACAAAAATTAAATTATGTTAATTTATGTACTTCATTCTTTATTGTTGTTTATATTTTAAGTTAAAATTTTTTAGATAGATAAATAAAACAAAAATAATAAATAAATTAGTGAAATAAAATTAAAATAAAAAAAGTTTTGAAAATTAAAACAAATGCAAAATTTTCGGGAAACAAAAATTTTTGGGAAATTATTTTAGTTTTACACTCGATTTTTTGGGATAAAATAGCTTTACTTTTGGCTTCCCGATGGTACTGATTATTTCCAACTTTAAATTTTAGAAAAATAAAAGTTATGCTGGAGAAGGTTTCGAACCCATCAGTCAGATCCAGCAGCCAACCGCTTGCACCACTACACCACTGGTGCATTTGACATAATTTATAACTGAAGGTTTATAAATAAGCATTACATATTGAGGCTAAAGGACAAGGGGAAAGGGTGGGGGGATGAAATGAATACCTATTCTCGTTCATTAGCAGATGCGAAGCAGCAGGGCAGCAGGGCAGGGCAGCAGGAGTTCGGACGGCAACTTTTTTTCAATTTTCTCCATCAAATCCAAACTTTTATGCTGCTTTTCGCGAGTACCCCCCATAATTCGATGTTGCCCTTTCCATTGCAGCAAAAATCAGTGCAATCGGTGCTAGGGATGAGAAAAACGCTTATCAATTTTGAGATCTGGCAATAACCCTCAAAACATACACCTGGGTCGAAAAGAGGGCCTGGGCGCTGACGGTCGCTTCGCTCCCTCGCGCCAGGCCAATTAAGCAAAAATACGCTAAATGAATCCATGCAAGTTGCAGAAGGAGACAGTAGAAATGGAGAAATGAATAAAGGGTTTTCCATAAATGTTGAAGGAGGGCAACATCCTGGTATCATGAAGCCTGGTGGTGCACAGGATTCACACAATTGGGGGAGGACTTCCCCTTTTTTCCTTTATCCACCACTGGGAAGCAGAGTGTCAGGATCACAAATCTGGCCTTGAATTGAATCAAGAATGCATAGAACTGGGCCCTAGTTAAAAAGAAGTATTAGTCTAACCTTGCCTATGACTAACTTAGCATAAAATTCATCGATTACATGATAAACTATATACACATGAGTAGAGATAAGAAGATAAGATTTAGAAGTCACATAAAAAATGAGGCAACTTTTGTTCTCTGAAGCTCTACTTCTGTGCTTCCTGCTTCTCTGCCACTCAGCTGCTGCACCAGCCACAGGACCAACCTACAGCAATCTGAGATAACCCCGGAATTTTCTAATATTTGATTACAAATGCCCACTGGCGCCCAATATTTTCAACATTGTTTCTCTTTCTGTCTTAAAATTGGCAATCTTTCAGACCACTCATTGTGATTGTTGCATTCGTTTCTCAAGCATTGAGTAGAGAGCTGAAGGTTGGCTCTAGCTAAGAAATCCTTCTAGATAATTAGAAACAAGATTTTCAGGATGATGGGGAGTCAGAAAAGGCCTCTCCCGAGTGAAGAGTATGCAAAGCGGAATCCTAGTCAAGTGCTGCAGCAGGCAAAGGAAGGTGTGTGGAAGAGCCTGTCACAGCTGGAGTGCACGTTGGCAGCCCACAGAGCATTCCCCATCTTTGGCTTCATTTTCACCAATCCTTGCTGTCAGCTGGAGGCTGGAGGTTATTGTATCATTTTTTGCTTTTTTTGTTGAATTAGGCTCCTTCGCTCAGTAGATTTATGAGACACAGCATTTCGTGGCTGCAGCAAGAGTGTCCAACCTGGAGTCCCTGCTGCTCAGCGAGGAGGCTGAGATGAGAGACAGAGAAGCGCTCAAGGCCAGCTGCCAAGGTGAATGGTTGCAGTCTCATTGCTATTGTCAAAAGTTTGATGGTGATTGATGGGAGCATTGAAGAAGATGAGCGGAGGAAGAAGAGGAGGAGCCCCGGGGGAGCCGGGGCTCCTCCCACCATGCCTCGGGCATTGCTTAGGCTTGTACTAGTCATGAAATGATCCAAAGTTTTCTTTCTCTGACTATTTTGGGGGAATCGGATATAGGTGTGAATCCTCCCTAAAGGAGAAGGACACCATAGCAGAGCTTAAACTTGCACAGATCTTTAAGTAAACCTAAGCAAATAGCAGGAGGAGACACTGAAAGAAGACATCCCTGTCCAAATATAGGAGGAGGAGGCTTAGGCTTGTACTGGTTTTGAACAGAACCCAAGCAAGTTGAAGAATTGGGCTGGCGCGAGCGAGCGTTAGCGAAGTGTCAGCGCCCAGCCCCTCTTTTCGACCCAAGTGTAAGTTTCGGGGTTATTGCTAGATCTTAATTTTGATAAGGCTCTTGCTCCTCACAGAAACGTCCAATCGGTCTGATTCTTTTTGCATTGGAAAGAGCATCTTTGAATTGACCAAAAGTCACGAGAAATCGCCCAAAAGTTGCTGCAATGATTAGAAAAATGCTCAAAACCATTTGTCCGAACTCCTTCTCCTTCTCCTCCTTCTTCTCCTCCTCCGCATCTATTCAATGGACGATAGTAGGTATTCATTTCACCCCCCCCCCCCCTCCCCGGGTCCTTGGGCTCCATGCATTATTTGCTTATTCATAAGTTTTCAGTTACACTAAAGAGCCATGTGCACCAGTGGTGTAGTGGTCTAAGCGATTGGGCAGCTGGATGAAACTGGCTGGTACGAATCCTTCTTACACATTCATTTTAATTTTGGTGTATTTAAAGTTGAGAAAATGGTATCATCCGCTGGCCAAATGTAAGGCTTTTTTTTCTCCTAAAAATTGATTGCTCTGAGTGCTGCCAATGAAAATTTTTCAAAAATTTGTTAATTTGCCAATAAATGTGCATTGTATTTTCCAATTTCGAAACTTTTCTTTTTGTTACATTTTTTAACAAGTATATGGCGCAAAGCGCAATAGGTGACCGCGGAGCGCTTACACCTTCACATGTAGCAAAATTCATAAATTAAGGAAAATTTCTGCTGTGAGGGTGAACATTGCATCTCAAAAAGAAAAGTCTGTGGTTTCTCAACCATTTTTAAAAGTAAGCACAGATTTGGAATCGTTATATACGACTTGTGAATCAAACAAGTATATGGCACAAAGCGCAATAGGTGACCGCGGAGCGCTTACACCTTCACTTGTAGCAAAATTCATAAATTAAGGAAAATTTCTGCTGTGAGGGTGAACAATGCATCTCAAAAAAAAGTCTGTGGTTTCTCAACCATTTTCAAAAGTAAGCACAGATTTGGAATCGTTATATACGACTTGTGAATCAAAAAACCAAAGTCTTCTGTTCAATTATCAGCCGTTCAGCTGCTACTAATTATTGATTCTATTGTCATGCATGAAAGTTTGTCTCTCAAGAGGGCAAGTCTGTGGTTTCACAACCATTTTCAAAAGTAAGCACAGATTTGGAATCGTTATATACGACTTGTGAACAAAAAAACTCAAGTGTTCTGTTCAATTATCAGCCGTTCAGTTGCTACTAATTATTGATGCTATTGTCATGCTTGAAAGTTTGTCACTCAAGAGGGCAAGTCTGTGGTTTCACAACCATTTTCAAAAGTAAGCACAGATTTGGAATCGTTATATACGACTTGTGAATCAAAAAACCAAAGTCTTCTGTTCAATTATCAGCCGTTCAGCTGCTACTAGTTATTGATTCTATTGTCAGGCATGAAAGTTTGCCACTCAAGAGGGCAAGTCTGTGGTTTCACAACCATTTTCAAAAGTAAGCACAGATTTGGAATCGTTATATACGACTTGTGAACAAAAAAACTCGTGTTCTGTTCAATTATCAGCCGTTCAGCTGCTACTAATTATTGATGCTATTGTCATGTTTGCAAGTTCGTCACTCAAGAGGGCAAGCGGGAACCATTTCAAAAGAAGAGTTAATATATAGAGGACAAAAAAAAGAGGAGAAAAGAAGAAAAAAAAAAAAAAAACAAAAAAAAACCCCCCAAACAACCAAAAAACAACCAAAAAAAAAAACAACAACAAAAAAAACAAAAAAAAAACCCCAAAAAAAAAAAAAAAAAAAAAAAAAACAAAAAAAAAACCCCCCACCACCCCAAAAAACCCCCCCCAACACCCCACCACAAAAAACCCAGTGTTGCCGTTTTTTTCAAAAATTATACATACATTCACATTACAATACAGGGGTCCCAAAAAATATACATACATTCACATTAGAATATGGTATAAGTCCCGTTATACATACAATATTATGGGTTATACAATATGGGATATTGTATTATTGTCTATTATACATTGAGAATAACCATTTTTTTACGCTAAACAGCGAACAGCACAGAGAAGCTGGAGCCTTTGCTGCATCTCTGCAATCTATGCATTGGTTGCATGGCGAACAGCACAGAGAAGCTGGAGCCTTTGCTGCACCTTTGCAATCTATGCATTGGTTGCATGGCGAACAGCACAGAGAAGCTGGAGCCTTTGCTGCACCTCTGCAATCTATGCATTGGTTGCATGGCGAACAGCACAGAGAAGCTGGAGCCTTTGCTGCACCTTTGCAATCTATGCATTGGTTGCATGGTGAACAGCACAGAGTAAGCTGGAGCCTTTGCTGCACCTCTGCAATCTATGCATTGGTTGCATGGCGAACAGCACAGAGAAGCTGAAGCCTTTGCTGCACCTCTGCAATCTATGCGGCGTAACACCGAAATGGCGTAACGCCGAAATGGCGTAACGCCGAATCGGCGTAACGCCAAATCGGCATAACGCCAACAGCACAGAGAAGCTGGAGCCTTTGCTGCACCTCTGCAATCTATGCATTGGTTGCATGGCGAACAGCACAGAGAAGCTGGAGCCTTTGCTGCACCTCTGCAATCTATGCATTGGTTGCATGGCGAACAGCACAGAGAAGCTGGAGCCTTTGCTGCACCTCTGTAATCTATGCATTGGTTGCATGGCGAACAGCACAGAGTAAGCTGGAGCCTTTGCTGCACCTCTGCAATCTATGCATTGGTTGCATGGCGAACAGCACAGAGAAGCTGGAGCCTTTGCTGCACCTTTGCAATCTATGCATTGGTTGCATGGCGAACAGCACAGAGAAGCTGAAGCCTTTGCTGCACCTCTACAATCTATGCGGCGTAACGCCGAAATGGCGTAACGCCTAAACGGCGTAACGCCGAAATGGCGTAACGCCGAATCGGCGTAACGCCAAATCGGCGTAACGCCAAATCTGCGTAACGCCGAATCGGCGTAACGCCATTTCGGCATAACGCCAACAGCACAGAGAAGCTGGAGCCTTTGCTGCACCTCTGCAATCTATGCATTGGTTGCATGGCGAACAGCACAGAGAAGCTGAAGCCTTTGCTGCACCTCTACAATCTATGCGGCGTAACGCCGAAATGGCGTAACGCCTAAACGGCGTAACGCCGAAATGGCGTAACGCCGAATCGGCGTAACGCCAAATCGGCGTAACGCCAAATCGGCGTAACGCCGAATCGGCGTAACGCCAATTCGGCATAACGCCAACAGCACAGAGAAGCTGGAGCCTTTGCTGCACCTCTGCAATCTATGCATTGGTTGCATGGCGAACAGCACAGAGAAGCTGGAGCCTTTGCTGCACCTTTGCAATCTATGCATTGGTTGCATGGCGAACAGCACAGAGAAGCTGAAGCCTTTGCTGCACCTCTACAATCTATGCGGTGTAACGCCGAAATGGCGTAACGCCTAAACGGCGTAACGCCGAAATGGCGTAACGCCGAATCGGCGTAACGCCAAATCGGCGTAACGCCAAATCGGCGTAACGCCGAATCGGCGTAACGCCATTTCGGCATAACGCCAACAGCACAGAGAAGCTGGAGCCTTTGCTGCACCTCTGCAATCTATGCATTGGTTGCATGGCGAACAGCAAAGAGAAGCTGGAGCCTTTGCTGCACCTCTGCAATCTATGCATTGGTTGCATGGCGAACAGCACAGAGAAGCTGGAGCCTTTGCTGCACCTCTGCAATCTATGCATTGGTTGCATGGCGAACAGCACAGAGAAGCTGGAGCCTTTGCTGCACCTCTGCAATCTATGCATTGGTTGCATGGCGAACAGCACAGAGAAGCTGGAGCCTTTGCTGCACCTCTGTAATCTATGCATTGGTTGCATGGCGAACAGCACAGAGAAGCTGGAGCCTTTGCTGCACCTTTGCAATCTATGCATTGGTTGCATGGCGAACAGCACAGAGAAGCTGGAGCCTTTGCTGCACCTCTACAATCTATGCGGCGTAACGCCGAAATGGCGTAACGCCTAAACGGCGTAACGCCGAAATGGCGTAACGCCAAATCGGCGTAACGCCAAATCGGCGTAACGCCAAATCGGCGTAACGCCGAATCGGCGTAACGCCATTTCGGCATAACGCCAACAGCACAGAGAAGCTGGAGCCTTTGCTGCACCTCTGCAATCTATGCATTGGTTGCATGGCGAACAGCACAGAGAAGCTGGAGCCTTTGCTGCACCTCTGCAATCTATGCATTGGTTGCATGGCGAACAGCACAGAGAAGCTGGAGCCTTTGCTGCACCTCTGCAATCTATGCATTGGTTGCATGGCGAACAGCACAGAGAAGCTGGAGCCTTTGCTGCACCTTTGCAATCTATGCATTGGTTGCATGGCGAACAGCACAGAGAAGCTGAAGCCTTTGCTGCACCTCTACAATCTATGCGGCGTAACGCCGAAATGGCGTAACGCCTAAACGGCGTAACGCCGAAATGGCGTAACGCCGAATCGGCGTAACGCCAAATCGGCGTAACGCCAAATCGGCGTAACGCCGAATCGGCGTAACGCCATTTCGGCATAACGCCAACAGCACAGAGAAGCTGGAGCCTTTGCTGCACCTCTGCAATCTATGCATTGGTTGCATGGCGAACAGCACAGAGAAGCTGGAGCCTTTGCTGCACCTCTGCAATCTATGCATTGGTTGCATGGCGAACAGCACAGAGAAGCTGGAGCCTTTGCTGCACCTCTGCAATCTATGCATTGGTTGCATGGCGAACAGCACAGAGAAGCTGGAGCCTTTGCTGCACCTCTGCAATCTATGCATTGGTTGCATGGCGAACAGCACAGAGAAGCTGGAGCCTTTGCTGCACCTCTGCAATCTATGCATTGGTTGCATGGCGAACAGCACAGAGAAGCTGGAGCCTTTGCTGCACCTTTGCAATCTATGCATTGGTTGCATGGCGAACAGCACAGAGAAGCTGAAGCCTTTGCTGCACCTCTACAATCTATGCGGCGTAACGCCGAAATGGCGTAACGCCTAAACGGCGTAACGCCGAAATGGCGTAACGCCGAATCGGCGTAACGCCAAATCGGTGTAACGCCAAATCGGCGTAACGCCGAATCGGCGTAACGCCATTTCGGCATAACGCCAACAGCACAGAGAAGCTGGAGCCTTTGCTGCACCTCTGCAATCTATGCATTGGTTGCATGGCGAACAGCACAGAGAAGCTGGAGCCTTTGCTGCACCTCTGCAATCTATGCATTGGTTGCATGGCGAACAGCACAGAGAAGCTGGAGCCTTTGCTGCACCTCTGTAATCTATGCATTGGTTGCATGGCGAACAGCACAGAGTAAGCTGGAGCCTTTGCTGCACCTCTGCATTCTATGCATTGGTTGCATGGCGAACAGCACAGAGAAGCTGGAGCCTTTGCTGCACCTTTGCAATCTATGCATTGGTTGCATGGCGAACAGCACAGAGAAGCTGGAGCCTTTGCTGCACCTCGGCAATCTATGCATTGGTTGCATGGCGAACAGCACAGAGAAGCTGGAGCCTTTGCTGCACCTCTGCAATCTATGCATTGGTTGCATGGCGAACAGCACAGAGTAAGCTGGAGCCTTTGCTGCACCTCTGCAATCTATGCATTGGTTGCATGGCGAACAGCACAGAGAAGCTGGAGCCTTTGCTACACCTCCGCAATCTATGCATTGGTTGCATGGCGAACAGCACAGAGAAGCTGGAGCCTTTGCTGCACCTCTGCAATCTATGCATTGGTTGCATGGCGAACAGCACAGAGAAGCTGGAGCCTTTGCTGCACCTCTGTAATCTATGCATTGGTTGCATGGCGAACAGCACAGAGTAAGCTGGAGCCTTTGCTGCACCTCTGCATTCTATGCATTGGTTGCATGGCGAACAGCACAGAGAAGCTGGAGCCTTTGCTGCACCTTTGCAATCTATGCATTGGTTGCATGGCGAACAGCACAGAGAAGCTGGAGCCTTTGCTGCACCTCGGCAATCTATGCATTGGTTGCATGGCGAACAGCACAGAGAAGCTGGAGCCTTTGCTGCACCTCTGCAATCTATGCATTGGTTGCATGGCGAACAGCACAGAGTAAGCTGGAGCCTTTGCTGCACCTCTGCAATCTATGCATTGGTTGCATGGCGAACAGCACAGAGAAGCTGGAGCCTTTGCTACACCTCCGCAATCTATGCATTGGTTGCATGGCGAACAGCACAGAGAAGCTGGAGCCTTTGCTGCACCTCTGCAATCTATGCATTGGTTGCATGGCGAACAGCACAGAGAAGCTGGAGCCTTTGCTGCACCTCTGCAATCTATGCATTGGTTGCATGGCGAACAGCACAGAGAAGCTGGAGCCTTTGCTGCACCTCTGCAATCTATGCATTGGTTGCATGGCGAACAGCACAGAGTAAGCTGGAGCCTTTGCTGCACCTCTGCAATCTATGCATTGGTTGCATGGCGAACAGCACAGAGAAGCTGGAGCTTTTGCTGCACCTCTGTAATCTATGCATTGGTTGCATGGCGAACAGCACAGAGTAAGCTGGAGCCTTTGCTGCACCTCTGCAATCTATGCATTGGTTGCATGGCGAACAGCACAGAGAAGCTGGAGCCTTTGCTGCACCTTTGCAATCTATGCATTGGTTGCATGGCGAACAGCACAGAGAAGCTGAAGCCTTTGCTGCACCTCTACAATCTATGCAGCGTAACGCCGAAATGGCGTAACGCCTAAACGGCGTAACGCCGAAATGGCGTAACGCCAAATCGGCGTAACGCCAAATCGGCGTAACGCCAAATCGGCGTAACGCCGAATCGGCGTAACGCCATTTCGGCATAACGCCAACAGCACAGAGAAGCTGGAGCCTTTGCTGCACCTCTGCAATCTATGCATTGGTTGCATGGCGAACAGCACAGAGAAGCTGGAGCCTTTGCTGCACCTCTGCAATCTATGCATTGGTTGCATGGCGAACAGCACAGAGAAGCTGGAGCCTTTGCTGCACCTCTGCAATCTATGCATTGGTTGCATGGCGAACAGCACAGAGAAGCTGGAGCCTTTGCTGCACCTCTGCAATCTATGCATTGGTTGCATGGCGAACAGCACAGAGAAGCTGGAGCCTTTGCTGCACCTTTGCAATCTATGCATTGGTTGCATGGCGAACAGCACAGAGAAGCTGAAGCCTTTGCTGCACCTCTACAATCTATGCGGCGTAACGCCGAAATGGCGTAACGCCTAAACGGCGTAACGCCGAAATGGCGTAACGCCGAATCGGCGTAACGCCAAATCGGCGTAACGCCAAATCGGCGTAACGCCGAATCGGCGTAATGCCATTTCGGCATAACGCCAACAGCACAGAGAAGCTGGAGCCTTTGCTGCACCTCTGCAATCTATGCATTGGTTGCATGGCGAACAGCACAGAGAAGCTGGAGCCTTTGCTGCACCTCTGCAATCTATGCATTGGTTGCATGGCGAACAGCACAGAGAAGCTGGAGCCTTTGCTGCACCTTTGCAATCTATGCATTGGTTGCATGGCGAACAGCACAGAGAAGCTGAAGCCTTTGCTGCACCTCTACAATCTATGCGGCGTAACGCCAAAATGGCGTAACGCCTAAACGGCGTAACGCCGAAATGGCGTAACGCCGAATCGGCGTAACGCCAAATCGGCGTAACGCCAAATCGGCATAACGCCGAATCGGCGTAACGCCATTTCGGCATAACGCCAACAGCACAGAGAAGCTGGAGCCTTTGCTGCACCTCTGCAATCTATGCATTGGTTGCATGGCGAACAGCACAGAGAAGCTGGAGCCTTTGCTGCACCTCTGCAATCTATGCATTGGTTGCATGGCGAACAGCACAGAGAAGCTGGAGCCTTTGCTGCACCTCTGCAATCTATGCATTGGTTGCATGGCGAACAGCACAGAGAAGCTGGAGCCTTTGCTGCACCTCTGCAATCTATGCATTGGTTGCATGGCGAACAGCACAGAGAAGCTGGAGCCTTTGCTGCACCTCTGCAATCTATGCATTGGTTGCATGGCGAACAGCACAGAGAAGCTGGAGCCTTTGCTGCACCTTTGCAATCTATGCATTGGTTGCATGGCGAACAGCACAGAGAAGCTGAAGCCTTTGCTGCACCTCTACAATCTATGCGGCGTAACGCCAAAATGGCGTAACGCCTAAACGGCGTAACGCCGAAATGGCGTAACGCCGAATCGGCGTAACGCCAAATCGGCGTAACGCCAAATCGGCGTAACGCCGAATCGGCGTAACGCCATTTCGGCATAACGCCAACAGCACAGAGAAGCTGGAGCCTTTGCTGCACCTCTGCAATCTATGCATTGGTTGCATGGCGAACAGCACAGAGAAGCTGGAGCCTTTGCTGCACCTCTGCAATCTATGCATTGGTTGCATGGCGAACAGCACAGAGAAGCTGGAGCCTTTGCTGCACCTCTGCAATCTATGCATTGGTTGCATGGCGAACAGCACAGAGAAGCTGGAGCCTTTGCTGCACCTTTGCAATCTATGCATTGGTTGCATGGCGAACAGCACAGAGAAGCTGAAGCCTTTGCTGCACCTCTACAATCTATGCGGCGTAACGCCGAAATGGCGTAACGCCTAAACGGCGTAACGCCGAAATGGCGTAACGCCGAATCGGCGTAACGCCAAATCGGCGTAACGCCAAATCGGCGTAACGCCGAATCGGCGTAACGCCATTTCGGCATAACGCCAACAGCACAGAGAAGCTGGAGCCTTTGCTGCACCTCTGCAATCTATGCATTGGTTGCATGGCGAACAGCACAG
>JASANA010007037.1:0-26670 GCA_030248095.1 Ptycholaimellus sp. GST1_10
CCAGTGAGCTCAAAATTTCATCAGTGCTAGGCAGGTTGTATACGTCTTTCACTGTTACGCTATTTAAATGCCTGTAGTCATGGACCATACGGGCACTGCCGTCGGGTTTGGGTACTATTACCACTGGACTTGAAAACGGAGAGTTTGATTCCTGGATCGCACCCATTTTTAGTAATAGTTCGATCATATTTTCCACCACTGGTCGTCGCGGTAGGGGAATCGGTCGACTGCGATCAAACGGCTTGTAATCTGTTAATTCAATGCAATGCTCTGCATCCAACGCCTCCCCTACGTCAAAATCAGTTCTGCTAATGCACATGTGAAATTTTTTTAGAATTTTCATTATTTTTTGTCTTTTCCACGGCTCGGTGCTAGCAGAGCCTATTTTCGCCGTTTTCTCGATGAAATTCAAATGTTCTTTCAGAGACGGCATGGTAGCCTGCTGCAATGTATAGCATTGCCTTGAAGGTGATGAAATAGAGCTGTTTAGGTAAAAAAGAAAAAAAATTTTATTTCATCCACTTTGGTTTCGTTAATTAAGTCATTAATTTCATCTACTTCATTGCCAGTTGAAATTGAATTGACACATTCTGTTGGGCGTGGTGTGTTCGTGCTTTTGTCGGTTTTATTTGGGTGTCTATCATTGATTAATTTATTTTTGAAATCAAAAAATAGAAATTTAAACCGTTTTAATAAGTTTGTTCCTACAATAATGTCGAAACAACCATATTCATGGTCGACAACCACAAATTCTGTTTCGGGAAATTTGGTGTCTAAAAGTCTGCAGTGCAATGAAATAGTGTAGCAAGTTTTCAACAACTTTCCTGACGCTCCTTTTATTGGAGCTCTAACATTGCCTTTGGTATACTTTATGCCTCTTTTGTTTAGCTTTTCGACGAGAGAAAGCGGAAAAGTGCAAACATGACTGCCTGTGTCCAGCAGGGCCTTCAAACGCCTGGGTGTTCCATCCGATTCATAGACTAGAAGGTCCAGGATTGGCCTGTCCTCTAGCAGTGGATAAGCTTCCTTATCAACTCCGTAGCAGTCTAAGCTGTTACATTCACAATCTTCGGTGTGTATCATCTATAGGATTAGCATAACGGGTTGGACGGATTGGCTTCCAGCTCACTGCTGCAACTGCCTACAGTGAAAATAGGCTTTTCCTCGCTGGGCTCTTCTGGCACAGTTGCTAAGCGTGGTGGCTTAGTGGGTGGATTTTTTGGCTTTGAATACAGGACAACTTGCTCAGATGGGACTAGGACGACGTTTTCTTCCTGGCTAGAGCCCGCTTCAGCCTTTAGCTGCAGATCGGTAAGTTCGATGCTTGTTGAACGAGATTTTCGTAAATTTTTCCAATATCTTCTTGATCTGTGCAGAGCGCTACGCAAAGCAGATCGCAAATACGGCTTTTTATTGGAAGCAGGCTGATTTTCGCTGCTTGCCAATTTGTTCTGTCGGTATTTTAGCCAGAATTTTAGGCCGTAGAAACAGATTAGCACTGAGCAAGCCGCTATTGCGATAGTTATCGCTAAATTGCAAATGACTTGGACCGGGCCTTTTAATATTGTTGTGAAAAATTTTCCGGAGGACTGGGCCCAAGTTTTGAAACCTGTAGCTATGCCGTTCATTGTTGACGAGACAAACCCTGTTAATTTTTTCCCAGAGGTGTCGAAAGTTTTCTCAAACGACTCTGCATCCCATACTTGAGCTTTTGCAAAATCTTTTAGTAAGCCAACTTGCTGCTGCAAGATTTCTTGTTGGTGCAAGGCTGAAACAATCATGTTTATGCTCCCTGCTTGCGCATACCTTTCATCGTGAAATAGCGCTGGTTTGTCGAATGATATTGGACTGAAAGGAGCTGTTAGGAGCATTTCAATGTCCAATGTTCTTACGTCGACTCTTCCGACAGGGGAATGATACTCCCAGCTGTCATCTGAGTGCAAAGCTAGGCGGAAAACTGCGTCATGGGTGTGCAGGCATGGTTTTTCTGCGGCGAGCTTGGTTAGCTCTCTTGAATTAGGCATAATCCACCATAATTCATTTTTGTATGAAACTGGTGTTTTATCGTAGCACTTTCCATTGCGTTTGCCGTCCCAGTGTACCTTAACGTTGTCCACATGGTGGCATTGATAAATTAAGAAAGCGTCTCCGTTGGACCTTGCAATGAGATCAGGCCTTCCGAAGTAAGCTCTGACAGCTAAAGTTGGGTCTAGTGCAGCCAGCTGGGTCAATAGGCCGAGCAGAAGCTGATTTGAGCGGCAAATCTGCATCCATAGTGAACGGAAAAATTCGACTTGTTGCAAAAATAACTGGAAGCTTAAATAATTTAATTTGGCGTTGACAGGATCTGTGTCATTGTTTATTTTGTCCCAAAGGTTTTTCGAATTGAATTCTTTATCTTTTACGGCGAAGTTGATGAAGGGCGGGAAACCTTCCGTAAAAACTACTGCCGTTTTACTTTGACCTAGGAAAGCAGTAGATGGTAGGCATGAATGTGAACTTTTGTCGCCGGAAAATCTTTTTAGGTGTGTTATCTCAAATGCTGCTTGCAATTCTTCGATAACCATGTATCTTTGGTCGCTTATTTTTGCTTCATACGAGCCGACTTTATTCCACCGACAGATATCGTGGCCACCGAAGATAAAGTGCCAGATCACTGTTGCCTTGCTGGTGGTGAAGCAGTGGTTGTTGTCGACGTCGCAATGGGTGAGGTCAGCGAGGGTTGAGTGGAGGTGGCGTTTAGCGGAAATACCCGCGCTTCCCACCTGCAAAAAAGCATTTGTGACATTGTTGCAAACATCGAAAAATGTCCAGTAAGAATATTTTCGGGTTAATTTAATCTGCGTTGCAAAAAGATCTGGACCTAAAGTTTTCAATTTTAGTTCTTTATAAGTTTTGTTATTATACATCTGCTGGCATTCTGCTAATGATACATTCACAGCATTTTCGCCGAAATCTACTATGGCTTTACTTCCTAAGAAATACGTTTTTGTGCAAACGAAAGAAGATATTACCCAGCATTTGAATGCGGGAAAAGAAATGTCATTTTCGTTTTTTACATACAGATCAATATTTACGCTTGACACATTTTTGATTGTAGAAGGCACTGGGGGGCAATTGTAAGTTGAAGGGAAAGCGAAAAGCTGACCATGGTCGCCTTCTCCGCACAGCAAAACTTCTGTGCTCCCTCTAGGGACTCTGTCTAATTTTGTAACCTTATAATTTTGTGGTTCGAAAATTTTAGAATCTAGAACTTCCCCTTCAGCCGTCGGAAAGGGCAAAAGGCATATGATTGTTGTATAGTACAGCATTATTAGCTTAGTACCTAAGCTATAATCGAAAGTTGTTGATGAGGCCATGCGCTTACCGCGCTGACGGCTTCCGCCTCTGCTTCCAGTGCCTTGCCTGACGTAGGTCACTGGCAGAGGGGTGCGATTTTGCACGAACTTGGACCTGATCATGTCGATGCCTAAAATAGCGACAATTATAGCCCAAAAATTTAGGTGCCAGGATGAAAGCCAACTGGACAGGCGTTGTTCGCTTTCGAGCTGCTCCTGGGCTCTGGATGGGAGGACATTGGCCACGGGCTCTTCCACCGCTCGCTGGTAGCGTGCTGGCAGGGTGACGTCCTCTCCGTCCCAGTGGAGGTCGGAGGCGACGCGGTTGTCGATGAGCGCCCCGCTGGGGGTGAAGCGGTTGCGCATCACGATGGACTCGATGGAGGTCGGCTGGCAGAAGGAGCGGGGCAGGTTGCAGATCCCGTCCCAGCTGAAGGGAATGCAGCGCAGCAGGGTGCCGTCCGCGAGCTGTGTGTGCTCGACCGTGTGCTTGAAGTGGCCGAGGAGGAGGCAGGCGAAGGGCAGGCTCTCCGGCTGCAGCTTCCAAGGCTGCTCCTCCAGCTCGGGGACATCGTACTGGATTGCAGGGCCGACCTTGGGGTACTCGGTCACCATGGGATTGGCCTCTGTGTCTATCCGATGGGGGGCGAAGAACTCCTTGATCTTCCCCTCGGCGGACAGCTGGAACCCGAGGCGCAGCTGGGTGTAGACGCTGGTGGAGTGGAGGATGGCCATGCGGTCGTCCAGCAGGCCCTCCCTGGTGCGGGAGTTGTGCCAGAGCTTGGCTGCGAAGGCCTCGAACAGGTGGACGAAGACCTCGTGCGGGGTCATCACCTCCAGCAGGCGCATCATGTACGAGTGCATCCAGTTTTGGGCTCTAGGAAGGCATTTCATGACGCACTGCGTGAGCTGGCCGAAGTTCATCTTGGGGACGCCGGAGTTGTCCATGACGCCGAGGAAGGAGGCGATGTTGTTGGACTCCTCGTGGATCTTGGTGCAGGGGAAGCGGCCGTCGTGGTCGGGCTTGATGTACTCGACGGAGATGCTGCAGAGGCGCAGTCTGAGCATGTTGAGGAACGGGGCGGCCCATTGCAGGGCTTCCGCGGTGCAGTAGGCGGGCTTCCAGTAGGCGGGGCGGCAGTGCTGCTTGTGCCAGGCCTGGAACTGGTCCCAGGTCTCGCCCTCCCTCGGAGCTCTGTAGAGCTCCAGCGTTGGATTGCAGGGGGACCAGAGGATGGCTGCTCCTTGCGTCAGGGGGTAGGACGGAGGCTCGCCTTTCCTAGGCGGATTGCGGGCCTTCGGAGTGTAGCGCTGCTCATTTGCTTTCGTCTGGCGGACGACGGTCTCGAAGCTGTGGGGATAGGTGGGGTTTCTGGGGTTGGGACGTAGGGCGGGGCTGTGGATGGTGGTGTAGCTGGCGGCGAGTTTTGCCGCCCTGAACTCGTTGTAGCCCGTCCAGTCTTGCATGAAGCATTCCCAGCCCGACCAGGAGTGGCTGACTGGGTTTCCGTTGGACTGCGCCATGATCCAGTCGCAGACCAGTTGCATGCACTCTAGCGAGGCGAGGCATGTTTCATCCCATTTTCTGTTAGGCTGGGCCCCGTAGGGTGGACAATATCTGTCTATTCCGTTCAGGGCCTCAGTGCTGAAGTCGATCTTGAGGCCTGCAGGTAGCTGCTGGGTGTTGTGTTTGATGAGAGCGATGTCGATGGGGTACGACACGGTGGCTTCGCTGTAGGTGTTGGGGTTTGCGGGGTTGGAGCATCCAGGCTTTGCGGCGACTGCGGGTTGATCGGTGAGGGTGGGGTAGTTGGCGGCGCCGAACTGGCTCTCGATCTTGTAGTCCGCGTAGGCCTTGGCGGTGTTGCTGGAGCCGAGCTTGGCGTAGGCGGACGCCGTCCTGCTCGCCTTGGACGAGGACGGCTCCAAGCCCGGGGGCGCCGCTGTGGACGTCTCTCCTTCATCCATCTTCTCTTCCTCCTGTTGCTGACGCCTTGGCTTCAGTTTGCGTTGGGACTTTGGGGCAGGCCTCTCTGTCTCTTCTAGTGACAGGGCAGCCAGCCTCTCCTCCTCGGAGGACTCAGGGCGGACGCGGGGCTGCAGGTAGACGGCCTCGAAGGCGAAGAGGAGGTCGGTGATGGGGCGCCGCACGGGGTCGCGTTGGTAGTGGATGAGGGTGCGGGTGCCGGAGGGCACGTGGACGACGAGGCCTTTGTCCCCGTCGATGGTGAGGGCATCGTCCCTGAGCAGCTTGACGGCCTTCTGGACCGGCAGCCCTGTCGCCTCGGCGGCGATGATGGTGGTGATGACGTCGGAGTCGGACTTCCCGCACTTGTCCACCATGTCGAACGGGTTGAAGCCCCATCGCTCACGGCACTCATCCATCTGTGCCTCAGTCATTCCGCCCTTCAAGCTTTTTTGATTTGACCAAAAGTTCCAAATCCAGGGTAGGCTAACAGTTGGGTCATTTGCGACGCCCACTTGTGAAAGGAGCCATCGCAAGCTTGAAGCGTGGATGTCGAAGGAGTTGTCGGTAGCTATGAGGAGCTGGAGGTGACGGGCCAGGCTCTTGGCGGCCAGCAGCTCTGCGTCCGTTGCTGCTGGCAGGTCTGCCCAGCGCACGCTTCCTTGCGGGAGGCTTCCGTCGACTTGGCTCTTCAATGTTTCAGAACCTTTGCAAAACCAATTAATTCGAAAATTTTGTTGATTTTGCACTATCAAGCTTGCGCGCGTGATGTCGTTCTGCTTGAGCGTAGAGGCGGCGTGGAAGGCTGCTGCGTACAGCGCAGGGACTGCGTCTCTTGGGTAGACACAGAGCAGGCCAGAGGCTAGCAGGCGCAGTCCTGCTCTCTGCTTGTCGTCTCCTTCCATCGTTGTGGGATAGACGGAGAGTACACCTATTATTAGCCACAGATTAATCATTTTGTAAAAGCGGAATGCAGCTTTGATATAAACCGTTGTATGTGCTGCAGATCAAGTTGTCCAGCTCGATCAGCTCGTACAGCACGTTACTTAAAGGAGGTATCCATTCTTTTGAATTATCTGCCTCGTATGGATAATCATCCTCATTTTCAACGTAAAAAAGTAGCAAATCATCTACCAATTTATCCGCCTCTTTTTTCGTAAGCGGTGTAAGGAAAGGAGGTAGGGAGGCAAAGGTGGCCAACGATTGGGAGTGCATTTCCGATGCCGAAGGGTTGGCCGACGGCGTTGGCTCTGGAGCAGATGAAGCCGGCGGGGTTTGCGCTTCTGCTGCCTCCACTGCAGCGCTTCCAGTGATTGGTGCGTCTGCAAACCATCGTTTCCTTTTCCTTCTTTTGTCATGCATATCGCATTTTGGTGAGACCGAGAAAGATTGGTTTTTACCTTGGCCCGGAGCTGGACCTTGGCTGACGGCAGATTGCTTGTCGCACATCTCCTCAGGTTCTGACAATGGCACTGAGTTGACTATCATGTCCACTGAGGAAGATAGAAAACCTTGAGCGGTGTGGCTCTGGGTGATTGGTGCAGCCGTGCAGGCTGGAGAGGGTGAGCCGGTGCAGGCTGGAGAGGGTGGCTGTGTGGCCGGGGAAGGGGGCTGTGAAGCCGAAGTCACTGACTGAGGCGATGCGCTCGCACTGCAATCAGCAACCTTTCCTTCCATCTTCTTCACTTACCACCGAAGCACTTGTCCTCCTCCTGGGCAGGAGGTTCGGAGGTAGGGAGGCTATCCAAGTCGATGATGATTGTTGGCTTTGGACTCTTCTCCCATCGGTGGGAATGAGAGGAATGAGGCTTGATCAGCCTTATATACCCTTCTATCAGTGTTTTGTCTTAGAGTCGCAGACTAAACAAATTAGCCATGGGAAATTAATTTTTCCAGGCGTGAGATTCGATTTTATTGAGTAGACATAACAATTAAACGTTTTCTAAGCTAGATTGCCGTAATTTTAAATTATTTAATTAATATTTATTCATAACTCCCATGTAAATTACGCGGATTTTAGGTTTTCCTTTTGCCTTTAATTTTGACGAATGTTTTTAGCACGACTAATTCCTGTCCTAGATTAGAAAAATGGCGTCGGAAATGCCTTTTCAGCATTAGATATAGCATCAGTGACTTGAGTTTGCAGGCAGCCTAACTGCGCGCTTTTGAGGAGCGAGTATTGCGACAAAAAAGTTACTGACCTTTCTCGTAGATTTGGTTGCACATGATCAGCCAGTCCGCTCTGGTCATGAGCTCTTCGCTGTTGAAGAGGTAGATGTTGGGGGCCACAAGCCAGGTGGGGACCGGGACGGTGGTTTTGACAGTGGATACGTTGGGCGGGGCGTTTTGGGGCGCAGGGGTTTCGGGCTTGGAGTATAGCTCGAGATCTATAGAGACTAAGCTTTCTCCCGATGATTTTGCCGAGGTTTGTGGGTCTGAGGCTAGGCAAGGATATTCTCTCTCCTTATTCATCAAAACTCATGCAATGAATAGGTGTGATTTCTCATCATGAAGCATCGCCTATCTAGGTTTTGACTAGCGGGAAAGCAAATGCCTTTCACCTAGACGGGGGGCAGATCTCGACGATTGTCCCAGTTTCTGAGTTTCTTGAGCTTTATGTAGACGTCGAGGATGGCAGCGAAAAGCAGAAACAGTGCTTTGAGGCAGTTCACGTACCACACAAAATCATCCCCAGAAAAAGGCATCCTAGGTTTTGCTACGTGTGATATGATTTGAGGGCAACCCGTTGCTGTGGGTGTGGCCCATGGCAGGAGGTTTTTCTGGGCATTTCATGCCCCCAAGGACGCTCCCAGGTGTCCTGAATCACCTTAACGGTCCCCTTTTTTGTGTGGCCATTCCTGGCATCCTGCTAGAGCCTTTTGGGCCCGCGGAAAACCAGATGTGGAGGAATGAGTGGTATGACGAAGACTTTTCGGTTACCGGAGTCTCGCTAACATATCAATGGATTGTGCTTCATGGTTGCAGTTACATTGCATTTGAAACATTAGTTGACTGGTTTTACTTTAGAGGCTTGCGTCAAACGGTTGAAATGCTGATTTCTGATTGATAGCTTGAAAACTTACATATGTTTCTTTCGCAAACCAGCAACTGTTAAGGAAACGAACAAAGAAGTTGACAAAGCAATGCCCTTTATGGGCGATAAGCAACAAGAACCGAGAAAAAATGCTTTTGTATCTCATAACGACTATTTTGAATTTTGCTGTTTCTAAATTTTTTGTTTGGTTTTAAAGTGAGAAAGATTTTGGTTTGCAAAATGTTTTAATGGTCATTTTTTTAAAAAGCATTTTTTCTACCAGCGCTCACGGCGCCCCACACAGCGCCAGAGCACGCGAAACTCGTTCATCTGCTCCTCGTAGAGCTTGATCTGGGTGCCGAGGTTGCGCTCCACCCAGGCGAGGGTCTTCCACTGCTCCTGCAACTATTCGGTTTTCAAGGAGCGACAATTTTATTCTCCGCGTAGAGCGAGGCTTCTATTATTTATGCTCATAGTTGTCTGGCCTTTACATGCATAGTGAAACATCAGCCAACTGTTGGGTTAGCTTAGGCTTAGCGGAAAGTGAAGGTTGGGTACCTTGGCGGCGTAGACGTGGTCCCCCTCCCTGGGGTTGGTGAGCTGGATGTACTGGGCGTGGAAGCCGCGGCGGAGCACCGCGGCGGTGGCCCCTCTGGCCCAGCTCCGCAGGTCCGCATGCTCCTGCAGGACCCACTCGGTGTTGTTGTCTGCAAAGATTAATTTTTGCCGTCATAAAACTTTGCTTTTGATGACTAGTAAATTTAGTTTTAAAATTATTGTCACTAATTTGCCATGGCTTTGATTTCTCGAGTGAATGGAGGGAAAAAGGAACCGTTGGTCTCCTGGCGGTAGGCGCGGAAGTTGTTCCACTGGAGCTTGTAGCCCGCCCAGTGGTCCCACTTGAGGGCGCTGTTGGTATCCGCCAGCCTTCAACCCCATTCTCTTTGCACAGGTTTAGGCCTACTGGGACAGCAGGGAACTTACTTGATCAGGATCATGTTGAGCTGGTTGATGATGCGCCGCAGGAAGACCTGGAGCGCCGGGAGGTCGGCGCATGCCCTGGCCTCTGCGAAGGGGTGCTCGGGGGGGCCGGCGTTGAGGAGGAGGACTCGGGGCGGGCGAGGGGGCACTGGGCTGTCTTCCCGCTCATCGGAGCTCCTCGGAGGGCCGTTGGTGTTGGGGTGGTTGTTGTTGAAGACGTAGCCGGGGATGGGGGGCTCCGGGGGCGGATGGGGCCGCACTCCTCGCCCCGCTCCCTTGCTTCGTACCACTTCACCCATTCTTTCTTCTTGACTGAGTTTGACTTTTCTGCAAGGGTATGAAAATGCCGCGCCAAGTTTCAACATTGACTGAATGGGAAACAGAAGGCCTATTTATTGGCGTCTTGAAACATAGACACCCTGAGTTAGGTCTGAACTTAGGCAAAGACTGTAGTAGGCTGCTCGAAATGGAGGCTAAACGGGGAAAAATGATGCCTTCGGCAGGCAGTGTTGTGGGCAAGTGGGGCTGGCTGTAAAGCAGCGTACCTGCGGCCTAGGTATGGAAATGAGACGCTGAGTGCGGGACTAGGAGGGGGTGTGGCACAATGCCCTTTTTACTCCTCCCTCCGCCCCTTTCCCAGGCTGATGTGTTGCGGTAAGGAACCTGACTAACCGCTTGGGTACGCCGCTTGGGCACGCTACTTTATATGCGTTGTGACTCTGTGGTTTTGCAAATTGGTTTGGCCAAGCCAAGCTTGTGCTCGTTTGGCGAAGGAGGCTTTTGTTTTTTGCACAGGTAGAGATACGCTGGATCAATTGCCTTCTCTTCTCGATGGCAATTATTGCCCCTCCTTGAAACATCGCATGGCCAAACAGAAGCAAAGACGCATGCAAATGAGCTGCTGCAGTTGAACATACTTGATTGCTTGATATTTTAGTAATGACTTATGCGATGAAGATTTGCCCAGGCAATGATGGACGTAGTTGAAATTTGCCGACATTTTGTGAAAACGTGAATTTTTCTTGTCTGCATCTTTCTAGGCTTTTGTTTAGCGGTGTTTCAATAATAAGGTTTTTTATTTCGCACCTGGGCAACGAATCTAGGGACTATGGAACGAATAAAGAATCGGTAGTTTGAGGCAGTAGGTTGGGGAGTTTTAGGCGTTGAGGGCGCCGCCGAAGATCTCGAACAGGTGCTTGCCTTTCTCCATGTGCTCCCAGTAGCGACGCTCTTCGTTGCGGAGGCCTCGGATTGTGCGTTCAATCCGTCCCCAGACCTTCTGTAAATTAGCCCCTTTCTTTGCTCGCCTGGGGTTGAACAAGAAGCTAATAGACCAACCCCTCCGTGGCAGGCGTCTTCAGGCACCCCCGTCCGTTTGTTGACGAAGGGCTTCTTGACGATGGGGAGGTGACTGTCCTCCCACTGCTCCTCCACGGCCTGGCAGCAGTGCCGGAGCCAGTCCAGCATGGGCTTCATGCGGCTCATCTCCGATCCCAGTCCTTCAGTCTCCCAGCCTGGAAAAGACGGCTTAAATGCTCTTTTATTTCATTCGAATTTTCGCCTTTGTCGAAACAAGAACTTACTTTGCATCTCCTTTGAGTGTTGATGTATTATGAATAGACACAAGCTGTGACAGTGAGAGCTCGGTTGATTTTAATAAGTCCACAACCAAGGCTCCCACTATCACAAAGCTTGTATTCTATCATTTAGCTTTCCTTGATATCTTTTTGATTCGGAAGCGGAGTTATTTTGTAGACACAAGCTATGATAGCAGGAGCCTGGATGATTTAAAATATCCACAACCAGGGCTCGCACTATCATAAAGCTTGTATTCTACTAACGTGGCCGTTTGCGTACCAACTTTTTAAATTGTATTGAAAACTACTTACCTTTGGATAATTGGCAAGGTCTTTTGTGTAGCCACAAGCTGTGGCAATGGGAGCCTGGTTGAATTTATCATTTCCACAACCAGGGCTCGCATTACCACAAAGCTTGTAGTCTACTACGCTTGCCACAGAAATGACTGGAGAAAGGGTGAAATTGCGGGAATGAAACATCAGGATAATCTTCAATCCTTAGCAAGGCCTTTATCTTACTTTGGAGTTCATGGAGGTAGTTGAGGAAGCCGTTGAAGGGAACGGGGTTGTTGGCCGACGGCTTTTTCGACCAGTCGCTTTGAAAAGCGTTGTTCCTCTTCAGCACCCTGAATCGAATCTACTTTATTCTGCTCAATTCAAGGCATGGTAAAACCGGAGGTAGAGGAGGTAGATGGAGTCGTTGTAGAGGTCGAGGTCCCGCTTCAGCTCGGGCCAGTTGTTGTACTCCGTCTTGATCCCGCGCGGGGGCGGCGTCTTGCAGTGCAGCGGGTGGAGGTTGAGCAGCAGGCCCGGTTCGTCCCCTTCCGGTTCCTGGCTGCAGACCTTGACGGCCTCTGACTCCTCCGCTGGTGGGACAGCCTCCGGCTCCTTGGGTTCAGCCTCGAGGCTCAGCTCAGCCTCGAACTCGCTCATCTAAGAATGAGTATGCCTTTGAATCATAGGAAGTTTTGAACGGGGTGGATCGAAATAGTGGGGTCTATTTCTATTTTATTTGCCGAGTGAAACATCAGAAAAGGGTTTTCAAGAGTTTGCCCTTCATGTCAACTCAGCAGTTGTTTATAAAAAAGACAATTTTAAATAAAAAGCGTCGGTTTTGGCCGATGTGAGATTTATACTTTTTTAAGGCCACGAATAAATCTTTATAAAAGCCTACGTCCATTCATGAAGTCTCTAGCTCATTGAAGATTTCCAAAATTAGGATTTGATATATGTTTATTTTTTGAAACATCTCGATTTGCAAGTTCCTCAAGGGCTATGGAATTGGTCTCGAACCTTGGTGGAACTTGATGGAGTTGATAGCCGAAGTAGAAGGTGGTTGCCGGAGAGAGTGCCTTTGAGACTGACTGATTTCTCTGCCGACTGGCGATGCCTTTATAGGCACCTGAGGCTATTCTTGGCCTTATGTCTAGACGTTGCTATAGACCAACCATAACTAACCGTTTCTTCTCTTACGGATAGCTAATTAGATAAAATAACAATTTATATTTTACGCTGAATGGACACTTTTGATGTATGAAAGTTTTCAGCATAAAAATTGGGTTTTGACTATTTTGTTGTTTTAACCAAGTGAAAAAGTGGGTAACTAGTTTTCCCAAAACTACTTTTGTGATTGATAATGCCGAGTGCAACAAATTACTAAGTTGAAATGCTTCTTTTTCGATTTTGCGTCCTTATGGCGGTAAAGAATTGCTGAATCTTTGCTATGCCGGTGCTTTTGCGCACTCGCTGAAACATCATTCAATTTGTTTGCTAGTTTCTGGCGTTATTGCCGTAGCGCTGTTCAATATTTGGAAGGTGAAAGAGTCCGCGCTGGAAGAGGCAACTATTGAAGTCTTTCTTCACTATTTTTCTCTCAAATGTGCCCTGTGAAACATCACATCCGAAACAGATTGGGGCACAGTGATGAGAAATCTTTCTTGGCGTCCGGTTTTTCCGAGAAGCTGAACGGTCCCCGGGAAACGGTCTTAACAAAAATTGACGCTGTCTTTCAGAAGTTTTTTAGGGCGAAGATTTTACTTCTCCGAGGAATTCGATGTCAGAATCCGAGTCTTGATTACCGCTTCCCTGGCCTTCGGGGCGAGCGTTGCTTGACGGCTGCACCTTTTCCTGGCTCTTTTCAACCTCAAGCTTTTGCAGTCTCTTGAATTTGAGACCCAAAATCTTTTGTAAGAAATTGTTTCTCAAACCTTCTCTAAGCTCTGAGGGGGACTCCAGAAAGTGAACCGCTGTTTCTCTGTGCCATTGGCGTTGCTCATTTTAACTCTTTATCTACAACGAAATAACTTCTTGTAGAAAAAGCAATTGAAAAAATGAACTAGTAGCATTTCAAGCTGTGCGATCTATGTGTACGTTTGCTGCACTGCTTGGTTGAGATTTGAATGCGTACCAGAGAAAACGAAGCTTGACCTTTACTGTGCAGCACACCTTTTTGGCTGCCATAAATCTGTTTTGCTCGATTTCCTTTTCAACTTTCACCGAGAGCCTTTTATTTGGTTTTGACTCGCATTTTGGTGCATTCTTTCAATAAATGGCTGGTAATGAATTCATAAATTTAGATTGGAAAATAGGCGTTAAATTAGAAAAGTTAATGAATAGGGCGCTTAGGGTGTTGCACTTGGGGTATCATTGGGTGCCATGCTTGGATTGGTTATCAGAGTGCGATTAGGCGTAGGACGGCGGTGTAGCTTCGGCATGCCGCCGCTTCCGCCTGGCTGCAAAGTTTGCTTCTCTTTCACGTATGCCAGAATATGGCACTGAGCTTTTTAACCTGGTTCGGATCCTGGGGCATAGGAATTGTGATGAGCTGGCCTTGTTGGCCTGGCTGATCCTCTTGCTGCCCTTCCACTACCACTGGCAGAGGAGGCATGCGGCGGAGGACCTGTTCACCGTTTGTCATTTGTTTCCATCCTATCTTTGAGCTCAAGAGTGAACCTTGGGGGTGAGGTAGACGGCCTCCATGGCGGAGAGAAGGCGGTGGGCGGCGATCTCGGTGTCGAGGTTGCCGTAGTACAGCTTGGCCTCCTCCCCCGTCTCCAAGTTCGTGACCCGGGACTGGGTCTGGTAGAACTGCACGTGGTTGTGCTTTAGGTGGAGGTTGGCCTGTAGGATTGTGCATCCTATGGCCTCGGCGGTGATGAGGACGGGCTTCACGAAGCAGCTGGTGAGCCCGTTCTTGTCTACCATGTCGTAGGGGTTGAACCCCCAGCGGTCAATCGTTGCCGCCGCCTGCCTTGGAGCCTGCTTCAACTGCAATCCCTTCCTTTCTCATTTCACTGGAGGGAAAAGGGGGCTAGAACAACTGGTCCATTGGGGCCCGTGCGTTCGACGTTGGAGAGGAGCCATCGGAGTGATGAACCGTGGAAGTCGATGGGCTGGGCGTTGTTGGGGCACCAGAGCTGGTTGCCTGTCATCAGGCGCTGGATGTGCCACGCCAGCCGCTTGGCGCAGGCCTTCTCGCAGCGCAGGTGCGTCATGAGGCCTGCTTCTTCCTCCTCGGATAGTGGGTTTAGGTTGGCCTGCTGGCAGGCCTTTCAATCAAGGGATAGCTAGAAATGAGTGACTGGGATACCTTGAGGGCTTGCAGACGGACTTCGTCGTTGTGGTGGAGGGTCATGGCCGTTCTCCAGCCGATGGCCTTGCCGGACACCAGCTCGTAGTACTGGCCGATGATGAGGCCATGGGAGAGCAGGCGCATGCCCGCCCTCTGAGCGTCGTCCCCGTCCATCTCCGGCGGGAACTCCAGGTCTGCAATTAGCTTTCATCACTTCTATTGGCTGGGTCATTTTGCCGCTAACCTTGGGCAGTGGCTTGTCGGCGGGCGTCGAGGACGTGGCAGTTGAATGTCTCCTCTAGTCGGGGCAGGGTCGCTGCGAAAGGAAGGAGCGGGGCTGCCTCAGGCCACAAAGCCTGGGCAGGTTGCATGGGGGGCAAAGGGGCAGGGTTGTCCATTGGTGAGCTTTTGATGGAGTCGGAGGGGATGAGGGGCACAAGCAGTTGTTAGCGCAGCATTGGTCGGCACTAGACTGCGACCAAAGCTGGCACTACAACGGAGCTTGGGCTCCCCGGTGAAGTAGGGAGAGAGGATGCGGAGACTGAGCTTCTGTGTCCCTTTTATGTGCTCTGAAGCTGAGCTTGTAAGACACAACACATCCGCGTTTGATCTCTGCTGAGAAACCGACTGTTTAGTCTTTCTCATTTCCCTGACTGTTCCAGGATGTTATGATTAAACGATAGCGATAGCTTGAGCGGAATATATTTTCCGCTATTATTTTTAGAGAAGAAAGTTTTGCTCGGCGATAATTCATGGCTTACATCGCTTTAAAAGCAGATTTCATTTTACTTGTCTCAAACATGAAACATCTTGCAAGGCATTTTCTTAAGAAAGCAGCTTTGCTGCGGCAGAAATCTTTTCATGAGAAATTCCTGCAGGTTTGAATCTGAAAAACCGATTGACAAACACGATTTGCCTTGTTGTATCATTTATTTGGTGACTGGGTTTTAGAACTGATATCGCTTGTGGCGTCAGTTGGTTTTCATAAATTTATGCTATGAAACCTCATCGAGAAGGCTAGTGGTAGGATTTGTTTAGACTTTGAGTTGTGAGGGGGATGATTTGCGGCAGTGTTTTCTGCCAAACAAACGAAATTATTTTACCCAGCTAGTTCTTACGATAACGGCATGCAAAGGAAAATTGAGCTTGGCAAGTTTTCGTCGCTAGATAAAATGCCCTGTCTTTTCATGCTTTTCTAGCACTGAACCCATACCAAGTTCTTTTTTGCGAAATCTAAGATTGATTTTTAGATTTTTGAATGATTTCCAATTCTGCAGTTCATTTTGAGACTGCGTTTTTTTTCTTTTCTAGAACTATCACGGAAAATTCGCTGTTAAAACTACGAATCCCGCACATTTTTTTGTTTGAGGCATTTTACTTGCGCTTTTAGCGGCTTTTCAGGTCATTTTGATGCATCTATTTCTTTTATTTACTGGTGACTCTCTTTCTCCCTCTCAACTCATCAGGTACTGCTTGCATCCCCCCACATGTCAACGCGCACACAGAGAGCTTACTTTGCCGGCTTGCATGTGTGCGCTACTCATAGCGTCTAGACCTCATTCATCTACCTCCTCCAGGAACTCCTCCACTTCATCCTCCTCATCCTCATGGCAGTCCCATGGGTTGATCGCAACACCGACTGCTTCTTCCTCCAACTCTTCTTCGGGCTCAGGCTCTGCTTCCATCAGGTAGCTCACCTGGCGCTGGAATCTCACTCTATTCCCCCCTCCTCTTTGCTGGGAGGTTTGAGGCCGCTGCCCCCTGCTTGACTGCTGTCCTCTGGTCATTAGGCGCCGTGCTGGGCCTGTGCTACCCCGAACGCTTTGCGAACGCTCTTGAAAGCGGGGCGTGAATGAAATCACCTTTGGCACGTATTCCGCGCAAGATTCATCGGTTTCACCCTTCACCATTGTCACGAAATCTTTTAGAGCCCAGCAATTTGTCGGCAAATGGCCTTTTCTATGACACCAGAAGCAGATTTTAGCCTCAGCAGTAGGGGTGTTTGAGCGGGTTTTCTGGGGATTTGTGGTTCCAGACGCAGGTTTGCCTTGCCCCCGGCCTCTTTGGGTCCATCGGCCTCTTCCTCGGCCTCGGCCTTGCTCCATAGCAAGGGCTTCTGTTCCTTCCTCTGGCCCAGCATCTAATTCCTGCTGACCGAAAGCGAAACTGAGCTGATTGACTGATTGCTGGGTACCGAAAAGATCCTCGCTTCTTTTTGCGTCCACCGCACACCCGGCCGTTGTGGCTGGGGCTGGCCCTTTGTTCAGCAGCGCAAACCGCAGTTCATGGCGGATTCTGCCCAGAAAAAATTGCCTTAGCAGCACCTCCTGCGTTTCTACCGGGAAAGTACCTGAGACTGGGAAACGCTGTTCGACAACTTTTCTTAGTCTAGCCAGGAAAGGCATGACTTTCTCCCCAGGCTGCTGGACAATGCCTTCGCAGACTGACAGTCTAGTGACCTCCGGGGAGCTATCGAAAGTCACCACTAAGGTTAGCCATTTGATTACCTTCTAAGCGTTTTTATGGCTTAGGCTTTTTTGGGTTTGTTTGCGAATAAACTCACAACATATTCTTATTTGTTAACTTTGAAGTTTCTTGTTTTTCATTATTGGAAAAATTTAAAATATTGAAGCCAACAAGATAAGCGTTTGCTCTTTTTAGTCCTGGTGAATGTAACTTGAGTTTAACAAATTTTTTATCAAACCCGCAACCAACACAATAGCCTAAGGGAAAGCCACGCCAGGAATGGAATGAGGGGTGTCATTGGGTGCCATGCTTGGGTTGGTAATCAGGCTGCGCTGCTGTGCCGGATGGTGGTGCAGCGTCGGCATGGCCTGGCTGCCACTTGCATGCATGTCAGAAACTCCCTATTTTATGCCAATTGTACGCTAACTGCTTAAAGCACCTGGTTTGGATCCTGCGGCAGAGGCTGAGAATTGGGTTGCTCTCCCGGCTGCTCTTCATGTTGTCCTTCGACTATCACAGGCTGTGGCGGAAGGCGGCGGAGCACCTGATCGTCAATTGCATTGCTTCACTCAAAGGAGGCTAACTCTGTTTAGTGAAACCTTAGGGTTCAGGTTGATGACGTCTCCAGCCATGAGAAGGTGGTAGGAGGCAATGACGGTGTCCAGGTTGCTGTAGTAGATCTTGGCTTCCTCGCCTGTGGCGAGGTTGGTCACCCGGGACTGGGTCTGGTAGAAGTGCATGTGGTTGCGTTTGAGGTGAACATTGGCCTGGATGACGGTGCATCCGATGGCCTTGGCGGTCAGGAGGACGGGCTTAACACAGCAGTTGGTGAAGCTGTTTTCGTCCACCAGGTCGTACGGGTTGAAACCCCAGCACTCGATGGTGTTTGCCGCTTGCCTCGCCGCTTGCTTGATCTGCAAATGATGCCCCTTTTTGCCTCAGAAAACTACGGGTCCGTTGGGTCCGGTTGGTTCCACATTGGACAGCAGCCATCGCAGGCTGGACCCGTGGATGTCGATGGGCTGGGCGTTCTCTGCCCGCCAGAGCTTGTTGCCGGCCATCAGGCGCTGGATGTGCCATGCCAACCGCTTGGCGCAGGCTTTCTCCTCATTCGGGTCCGGCATGAGGCGAGCTTCCTCCTCCTCTGCCAGAGGACCTAGGCCGGCCTGGTGACAGGCCTTTTTAGAGGCAGATGAGTTAGCTGATTGAATGGGTATGAAAAGCTTCACCCTGAGTGCCAAGAGGCGCTGGTTGTCATTGCGGTGGAGGCACATGGCCGCGTCCCACCCGATGGCTCTGCCACTCACCAGCTCGTAGTACTGGCCACAGATGAGGCCATGGGAGAGCAGGCATAGACCCACCAGCTGGGCGTCGTCCCCATCCATTGCTGGAGGGAACTCTAGGTCTGAAACAACTTTCAATCGTCATCAATTGCCTAATTCGATTGCTCATCAATTGCCTAATTCAAAGTTTGAGTGCACCTTGTGGAGTGGGTGTACGGCAGGCGTCGAGGACATGGTAGTTGAAGGTTTCCTCCAGTAGAGGAAGGGTCTCAGTGAAAGGGCGTTCAGGGGCTGGCCCTGGCCATAGGGCTTGGGCAGGTTGCATAGGAGGAAGTGGGCGAGGTTGCGCCATGGGGTCTAGGAGTAGAGGTTTTGAAGAACACAAAGCTGTTGATAGTGAAAATTGGGTTGGCGTATGTCTGCAACCACAATTGGCACTACAACGGAGTTTGGGCTCTCCAACTGAGTTTAGGGAGAGCACAAAGCCGTTGCTAGTGAAAGCTGGGTTGACGTCCGTCTGCAACCACAGCTAGCACTACAACGGACCTTGGGCTGTCCAGGTGAGCTTGATGGGGAAGTTGATGCAGAATGGCGATTTCTCCTCCCTTATATGCTAAGTCCTAGCAGCTTCAAGACATAACAGTTAATCATCCATGCTGAGAACCTGTTTGTTTTGACTACTCTTGTTCCCATGCGCTTTCCTAGCTGTTTGGGTTATACCGTTTTCTTGAACGCTTGAGAAAGGTTGATTTACACATTATTATTTTGTTCAGCCTACAAACTAAGCATTTCGCCAACGGCGATAATTCTGCTTAGTTTTTGCATGTTGAGCAAACACAGATGGCATTAATCAATGAAAAACAAGCATGAAGTTCTTAAGCATTGTTTTTGAAACATCAGAGAGAGGTGTACCTCTCCTCTGGCACTGGCTTATTGACCAGCGCTTTTGTTAGTGGATAAAAAAATTTTTTTGTAAATCTATTTTAGCTTTGCATGAGCGAAAGTTTTTGCTTCAAGTTGATAATTATTTTCCTCTATGAGTCTGGGTTTTTGAACTGATATCATGACTGGTGTCAGTAGTTTTTGTAAAAAGTAGGTTCTGAAACCTCAACAAGAAGGCTAGTGGTAGGATTTGTGCTATTCTTTTAAGTTAGGGGGTTTGCGCTGCAGCAACTGTGGCTTTGCCAAATTCTTTTCATGATATCCATCTCATAGCAGAAGCAGACGCTGTTAATTATAAGCTTGCCAAAAAATAAAAAAGGCGCAAGGTAATTTATTGCCGGTGTTCTCCTGTCTTTCTGGCAGGAAAGCATAGCACTAATGCTGGAGGTAGGTTGGTAGTGGCTTTAAGCCGTTGTATATATATATTTTTTCCCAACCTGTGCCGGCAAAGATTCCCTGGGGATTACCTTGTTTTTCAGAAATTGACTGTTTTGACTTCTGGCCTCCTTTTGCTATCGACTTGAGGCATATTTCTTGCAAGGCAGGCTAAATTTGAAGCATGCTATGCATCTTTTTTACCAGTTTTTTGAGTCTCTCTTATCTCTCTCTCAACTCACCCGAAACCAAATGCCCCCCCCACTATGTCAACGCGCACACAGAGAGCTTACTTTGCCAGCTTGGGTGTGCGCTACTCATAGTATCTTGAATTCACTCATCAACCTCCTCCAAATATTCCTCAGCCTCTTCCTCCTCCTCTTCATGGCAGTCCCAAGGGTCGATAGCGACGCCTTCTGCCGCTTCCTCTTCCACTTCTTCAGGCTCAGGCTCTGTCTCCATTAGGAAACTTACCTGTCGTTGGAAACGCACTTTATTCCCTCCTCCTCTTGGCTGGGAGGTTTGAGGCCGCTGCCCCCTGTTTTGCTGCTGTCCTCTGGTCACTAGGCGCCGTCCTGCTGAGCTTCTGCCACCCCGAACGCTTTGCGAGCGCTCTTGGTACTGGGGGTGAATGAAATGCACCTAGGCACGAATTCGGAGCAAGGTTCATCGGTTTCACCCTTCACCATTGTCACGAAATCCTTCAAAGCCCAGCAGTTGGTCAGTATGTGGCCTTTTCTGTGACACCAGAAACAGATTTTAGCTTCTGAGACAGGGGTGTTTGAGCAGCTTTTTGTAGAGTTTGTGGATGTAGCAGCAGGCTTGCTTTGCCCCCAGCCTCTTTGAGACCATCGGCCTCTTCCTCTGCCTCTCCCTTGCTCTAGCGCAAGGGATTCTGCTCCTTCTTCTGGCTGGGCGTCTAAGTCCTGCTGGCCAAAGGCGAAGCCGAGCTGGTTGACTGATTGTTGGGTGCCGAACAGATCTTCACTCCTTTTTGCTGCCACTGCGCACTTGGCTACTGTGGCCGGGGCTGCCCTGCTATTCAAAAGCGCAAATCGATGCTCATGTCGTAGGCCTCCTAGGAAAAATTGCCTTAGCAACACTTCCTGTGTCTCTGCCAGGAAAGTTCCGCTGACTGGAAAACACTGTTCAACAACTTTTCAAAGTCTGGCTAGGAAAGCCATGACTTTTTCTCCAGCCTGCTGGACGATGCCTTCGCAGACTGACAGTCAGTTAACTTCCGGAGAACTGTCAAAAGTTGCTACTAAGGTTCTCCTTATCATGTCACAGCTCTGCTTTCCTCGGTCATTGTCTGGCAAGCCTCTGTAGGCATCTAACGCAGGGCCCTCCAAATAGGGGACAATGAGAGTGTGCCAGGTATTCTGGTTTTGGCCTTTTGAGCACGCAATTTCTGTGAAATGGGTCAGCCATTGCATGGCATTTCCATCACCTTCGTAGGCTTTGATGCCCATCAGGTGGTATTGAGGAGGGGGCATGCAGCCCGGGAGATCGGCAGTGTCAGCCCCAAAATCAGTCATTTCAGTCTTTGCAGACTTCAGCTCGCTTCGGCGTACAGCCTGAAGGCAAGGCGGGGAAAGAGGGAGAAGGGGAAGAAAGAAGAGAGGAGGGGATGGAGAGAGGGGAGGGGGGAGGGGAGAGTGACCTTTTTGTGGCTCGGAGTTCCTAGGGCTAGTCTCAAACCCAACGACAGAGCCAGGTTGCGAGGGGCTCTCACTACCCTATCCTGGATGTCGCTGCGCTAGGGTGAGGACTAGGCCTAGTCAATCAAAACCAATTGTAAGGATCTGTAGTGCGGTTACATGGGCAGGAGGGCAGGAGGTTTACCATGAGGAAGCAAGATAAGAGACTGATCTTAGAGCAAGATCTAAGGTGCAGGAGCTGCCTTGTTACGGCTATGCTCCAGACAGGGGTCACACACCTTACAAAAGTAATGTTTCAACTGCTCAGATTCCGGGTCTACCCCTCCAGATCTTCCTAAAATTTGATTACCTTTCAGGAACAAAAAAGTTTGTCCAAATCCGTGGAGAATTCGCCCGTGGACAGCATTTCCAGATATATATATATTATACATATATCAGGACAAAAGTTCAGTAACCTCTATAGACCGTGGATCGGCCCTTCGGGCCGCGCCGCGGTCAAAAAGTTGTAAGCATTATTAATTGCCTTTTGTTGTTTTGCCAAAAAAATGAATGCGGAATGAAAATGAACTATCTTCGTTATCAGTGGTGCTTCATAGCAAGTGTTGTTATAAAGCGTATTTAATTTATTATTAACATGTGTTGGTTAATGGCGTCAACTTTCTGAAGATGAATCAAGAATCCTGGCTCTTATCTGTACTTCATATTTCTGTCAGGACCTTATTGAATTGAACTTTATAGAATCAATGTCTTTCAATTATTGGATCAACCAAGTGCAGGTCATGATTAATATGTTTGACAAGGACAGCCATCATGTTTTCGCCTGATAAGACGTTATTTATACTTTCTTCATATATATATTCGTATAACACAATAAGTATGGGTATAATCATAAGTATAATAAATATTTTTGCTTAATACCTAACATAAATTTAACCATGGATGTGAAAAACACCACATTGCTTCCAATACTAAATCATTATCCTATAATTTACAATTACAATAATTACAATATAAAATTAAAATTACTTCAAAATAGTTTTCTGCAACTTAGGATTTCAAGATTTCGTATTGCCAAACTTGTTAATGGGTTTATCATTATTTTGTGAGTGAGTGGTGAAACAGCAGGAAGGAGATATATGATTAGATTCAGCAGGCAATGTTCCAGGAGGTTGCCCAAAACGAGCTAGTGAAATAGGAATATTGCGAGAATCATCCCATATAAGAACATAAAAACAGGAATTCACAATGAACGATGTTTTTTCAGTACCCAAAGTAGCTTTGAGCTCAGATTTTTGTGGTGGTGTTGCATCAATACCATCAACTGAATACCATGCTAACATATGGCTATGAGGACAAATGCAACCAAAGTCTGCCACTTGATTGAATACAGTTGCCAGTCCTTGACGTTTTAAAAGTGGAACTATATTGCATGGATCCTCTGGAAAAATGTTTATTTGGGGCATAATGAGTTGATTTACTTTGAATGAAACATTCTCTATATTTGATGATACCTCTTGTGTTTTTATTGCCTGTAACATTTTTCTGGCCCAAGAAAGCTTAAAAATCTTAAGAAATTCATTGTGTGCCTTCGCAATATTGCTAAATACTTTATGGGAATCTCTGGCAAATATAAACATATTTATTCTTTTTTCAGGTACTGTTGGTACTTGCCACAAGTACCATCCATAGTGTTTCAATTCATTTAACATTAGGCCTGATATTGGACATTCTTTTCTACCTTTGATGCATATATAAGGAATCTCAATAAGCTGCTTGGTCCATATTCCTTTTCCACAATAAAAACGTTGGTTTTCTATTTGATGAATAAGACGTTGGTCCATTGGAACTGTTATTACTGATGCAGTTGAAAAAATAAATCTTCTTTGTTTGCTCATGTGCTTCATATCAAAAAGAGGGTGTTTTTGGTCTTTGCAATAAAAATTTGTAGATGGGAACTGCTCTGTTTTGAATATGTTATGGAGCCAGGTAACTTGTTCTTTGCTCTCATCATGTAAATTATTTTCATTATTCTTAGCAAATTTTAAATAGTATACTTCTAGTTCTGCGTCATTCAAAATACTGAATGCAGCTAGTGAAAATGAATGTGCTTGATAGGGACTCATAACTAAACGCCGACCAAAACGATAAGAGCATGACTTCACAAGTTCATGTTCCCATGTTTGAAACAGCCCATAGATTGATTTCGATGGCAGAGATGTTCCAGCAAAAACCTTTGAACGGATGATCGGACAAGGGTTAATTGGGTTATTGACGTTATATTTCTCATTATCATAATGTGGCGCATAAAATGACATTGGTGTGCTTTCTTCCTCCTTACTTCTTAACAAACTTGTCATCATTGTGAGTATCTGTGGAAAATTAATTGTACTGTTTAGACAAGCAGCAGTTGACGGTTTGGGTTTGTTGCTGTAAGCTATCATGTTTTCATAAATATCATCATTGAACATACAGATACATGTTTCCCACACAAAATTAAACCAATGAAAAATCTCATCTAGTTTTCTGTACCTGATTCCAGACTGCTTAGTTTCAATAAACATTTCTTGCGTTGTGTCACATTCAGGAAAACCTGGAAGAGATAGTTGAGGTGGACTTGCATCCATGGCTTGGGTAGTTGAACTTTGTACATTTGTGGTCATGTTGAACATAACAATTATTTAATATCCAGCTTTTCTTGCTCAAAAGGTTTTCTGATCAATGTGAGTGATCATCGTTAAACTATTTAAATCATCTTTTAACAGGTGTTTTTCTATGTTTATACGATTTCTAAAAATACATTCTGTTACAATTTTTGCGCGGCCGCAGCCCGACTGCCGCGGAGAGCAGGGCAGTCAGAACTCCGAAGTGTCCATATAGCCTGTGCCTGGAGGCCAGAGGGGCATTAGTGCCCTGCCAATGCCAATGCCCACTCATACAGTTACCCCATCTTCCGTCCGTCTGCCTGCATATGGATATATATATTCATACATCCCAGCATATACATCCCAGCATTTCCAGGTCAAAAATTGTTCACTTTTTGGTAAGTTTTCTCCCTTTTTTGCCTAGATAAGCTTCGTTTTTGCTAATGTAGTAATTTTCTGTACTTTATACTAAATTTTCAAGGGTTTATATCTATTTTTAGTGTATTTATCTATGACATACATACGTTCCTTCCCCTTCGACTGCCGCCCTAAAACGCCCCGCCCCGCACCCCCTGCCCCCACATACGTATCACGTAGGGGGTGTCAATGGGATGGGGGGCGCTCCCCAAAAGACAACGTGGGTGCCCCCTAGCATCTGTTCACAGCTCAGGCTTTATACCCAACCGTGGTCGTTACAAGAAAGAGTACTGTGGCATTTCCTAAGCCGGTTTTGTCGATCTTGAGTTGATGGTGCGGGCAGAAGAGTGCTGAATTCAGTCTTGTCTATAACCCCTTCCTGTCGTCCCTATTTTTCCCTGCTCAGTGACCGACTAAAGAGAATCTCGCTACGTTACTGCTGTAATACACCACAGCATTTGGTGCAGAGAGCTTGGTTCGCTAAGCTGTACCATCCCATCCACCAGCTCTACAAAGCCTACTACAATGCCCAGCCCAACTTCCGCCCACTGTGCCCTTTCTACAACTTCAGCCTTTGATCTTGCCGCCTTCTAACGATGGCGTTCAAGTCAAACTGCTCAAGTCACTGATCTACCGCAACAGGACAGCAAACCGAAACAGCTGGCAATCGACTGCCTTTCACTTCGCGTCCAGACAAGCTCACCTGCAGCAACAGAAATTCACTCAGCCATGGCTTTGTGAATTTCGATTCGATGACATCTGCAACTATGCTGCAAGGAATTGAAAATTGACTTTGAGTCTATTTTCAATATCCGCTCTTCACCAGCAACATCGCAGCCCAGAGTTTCACGCCATCCTTGAAAGGATATTGTGAAACTCTCTACATCAAAGAATGTCATCGATGATGTCAATCAATGTCATTGCCACCGTACTTTGCTGCAATGGGACCAAAAATGAACTGAAAAGTTCCTTTTTGACACCAGCCCGCTTCCAATGATTTCACTCTATCCTTATGGATTTTGCAAAATCATTCTATGCCAACGATCAAGACAAGATTTCGACTCTGCTGCCTGGCATTGAAAATTAACTGAAAAGTTTCTTTTCATGCTGTCTTCACAAGCATCATTGACGGAATTTCAGTGTCCTCGAACGGATTCTGAAATTCTCTACTGCTGCCAGCCCGCCAGCTCCGAAACAACTTCGCTGCTGGACTTTGAAAATTGGCTATTGTCAGTTTTCAAATCACTGCTGCCAGCCCAAGTCTACATCGGCACAGAATCAACATCGCTGCTTGGGCATCGAAAATTAACTGCAAAGTTTATTTTCATGCCGTCTACACAAGCACCATCGATGGCAAATTCATTATCCTTGAACGGATTCTGAAATTCCCTGCAGCTGCCAGCTAACCAGCGGAATCTTCGTCTTCGCTGCTAGAGTTTCAAAAATTGGCTCCGGTCAGTTTTCAAAACTCACTGCTGCCTGCTGCAATCTTCGCTGGCCAACACCGTTTACGAAATCCTTTCGGATTTGTAAACTTTCGAGCATCGCTGGAAAGGAGACCAGCCTGATTCAGAATCGGCCACTGTCTTTTGACATCGCCCATCTAGATTTACTAATCTCTTATGATTACGTAAATCTTTGAGCAAGAAACTGGAAGACACTCAGCAAAACCAATTCAGAATCGGCCTCTACTCTTTGATGGTTGACAATGACCTGAACAGGCGCAGCCTAGTGGACTGCCTCCACTGCAGCTTCTATGGCCTGCCAGTCCTCTGCAACCCCAGCCTGCTCGCCAACAGCCAGAAGGACTACTTCATGGACAGCGTCAACTGCAAATGCAATGCCTTCAAGGCCTTCACCCTCTGCATATGCTCTGACAACAATGCCGGCCACAAAGGGTCATCCAGAGACCTGTGTCCTCCTCCTTCTGCCCATCCCTGAAGACAGCGTAACTTCTGGACAACTACCGCTGCTTTCGCTATGGCTTCCTGGATGGCCACAACTGGAACCTGAACCTCGCGGACTGCAACCCGTGTGGCATGCTGGACAGCTTTGACTACGGCCTCTGCCACTTCCAGTCTGCCATTGGCAACACCAACTGGCCTCCAGAATCTGTTCTGATCGACTGCGGCTACTGCTTGCTGCCCATCTTCTGCTCCTGCATCAAGCAGAACAAGTTCAGCCTCTATGTCGTCTTCGACTCCGGCAGCTCCATGAATGTGTACAGCGCCATGGAGCTCTGCCCCTAGGAAGATGTCCTATCCAATTCCTCGAAGGCCCCCACTATCACCCCTCCTTACTATGCCTAACAGTAAGAGGTCAGTGGTGTAACTGGCCTATGGAAACCTGGACGGCTTCCCCAACAGCTTCCACCTGCATGCCGATGAATTGGCCAACTGCAATCAATCCGTCACCTG